>JADBJO010018494.1:30000-35262 GCA_016801955.1 Conus betulinus | reverse complement strand
GCTTCCCTTGAAAGATAGCCCGAAATTTTCCATCACACAGGATAGCGCTTCCCCTTGAAAGACAAGCCCGGCTGTTTCCATCACATCACACAGGATAGCTTCCCCTTGAAAGATAGCCCGAAAATTTCCATCAACAGGATAGCTTTCCCCTTGAAAGATAGCCCGGCTCTTTCCATCACGCCGGATAGCTTCCCCTTGAAAGATATAGCTCAGCAAAAGATAGCCCGGCTCTCTCTTTCATCACACCGGGATAGCTTCCCCTTGAAAAGATAGTCCGGCTCTTCCCATCACACTGACACGAGCCTCCCCGCCCGTACGGTTGAGACGAAACGTTTGAACCTGTGCGGTCTGACCAGTCAGTGTCGAACGGACGGAGTGCTTCACGATAGTTTTAAAACGGATGTGAGGTGAAGGTCATTGTGATCCCACTTGCCGCTTCAAACGACTGTACAATTGAATACAAAGCTTTTTCTCGAATATTCAGATTTCTTATAATTTTTGAATTGACATTCCAAAGCACATCATGGCCTTGGTACAATTCAATTAATTGTTTGGGTCTCTGAATCGGACAGTTTGACCACCTTGCTGGAAGACGCCATTGTTTCCATGTGCCAAGGGTGTCGGCTCAATGCTGAGCGTTGATTGGTTGGAGGATACTAGCTGTCCGTTTCGAATAGATCACAGCCCTCGCCGTGAGAAATCGCAGACCCCCACCCCCCTCCACCCCCGCCCCTTCCTCCCCCCCCCCCCCCCCCCCCCCCCCACACACACACACACACGCAGAATCGACGAGTATACTAGCATTTGGCGTCCATGAAATGCTTTGGCTGATGAGGATCACACATGTCCGAATTTCCATCCAACACAGGCATACAGTGACTGGCTAGCAGTCTCGTGCCGTTTGCACACAGGCCACTCGCTTTACACCCATTCTATCTTTTAGTGATAAGGTCAAGAAGCTCCGTGGCGCATTCCATGTCACGTGTCACTCTCAATGAAACATGTTTGTTTGTTTATAAGCATGTTGGGACTTGCATGTTGTGAAGCATAAACACTTTTTACAGCAGATTCAGTGAAAACCTTGTTCAAAGGTGTTCAGCCTGATGTGATGTTGAAGATCATGTGATCAAGGATTTTTACGGAAGAACGATTAAAACAAAATTTCCGGTGTTTTTAACATTTTGTTAAAAAAGAATTATGCTTTAATGAGTTGGCTGGATTGAAAAAAAAAAATTTAGAAAGTATGAATTGAGAGCGGATTTCACTGCGTGACAGCCCTGATATGGTCTTGCGGTCGGCTGGGCTATAAGCAACATTATCTATCTATCTTTATCTAGCTGCACAGGACGCTGTTGGTCAGGAGCCTTTGTGGCGTGGCACATTTCACTATGGCAGACCTTTCGGGCACAAAGGCGTAACTTTTTAATCGCAGGATGAGAAAGTGATGGGATTATTAACTGGGAAAAAATATAGAGAAGACGCACGGTGGAAAACTAACATTATTAGCTTTATCAGGCAGTAGGGTGTCTGTCTATGTATCTATGAATCTATGTATCTATCTGTCTATCTGTCTATCTATCTATCTATCTATCTATCTATCTGTCTGTCTGTCTGTCTATCTATCTATCTATCTATCTATCTATCTATCTATCTATCTGTCTGTCTGTCTGTCTATGTATCTGTCTGTCTGTCTATCGTACATACACATCTATATCTATCTGTATGCGCGCACACACACACACACCACACACACACACACACACACACACACATATATATATATATATATATATATATAATATATATATATCTGTCATCTATCTAGTTATTTATTAAGCGAGGCAGATGAAAGTGGCAGGCCGAGTGTGCAGTCCATCTATAGATCAAAAGGGGAGACAACAAGTTCCTGGCCTCATTACCCCTCTACACCCTCTGTACAAGTCCCGTTCGCTCATGCCACTCACCAGGCACGTGCGGGCGTCCCCAGCCCACTCCCCGCGCGCCGCCAGAGAGTTGTTCAGTCGCCCGGGCTGCCCTCTTAGATGACCTACATGTGTTTAAGAGTTGTTGAGGGCAGTTCAGCGAAGGCGGCCAACTGTCTGCACACAAGTTAAATGACCCCGCGCGCGAAGGGGGGGGGGGGGGGGGGGGGGGGGGGGGGGAAGGGGGGGGGGGATGAAGAGGGGAGGGGTTCCCATGCACACGAGCTTAGTTACCGTCGTGCTTGCAAGTGAGTGAGTGACCTTCAGTGTCACGCATAACTTGGCCTATTATCAAAGCTCTCTCATTGATGTTTTGACGTCAGAATGATATTGTCAGATCAAAGAGGAGTCTTGTAGAAGCAGTAAACAAGATGTCTGTACAAATCATCATCGAGAACCCAACTCCGTGACAAAACAACAACAACAAAAAAAAAAAAAAAAAAAAAAAAAACCTGTGACTGCGCGCCAAACATGTATCAGTGTAGGGCCATAGCGCTTGTTGGCTTCTGAGGGGGTTTATAGGCTGATCCCCGGGTCAGAAAGTCGAATTTAGTTAGGTTTTGAACTCGTATCACCGAAGTTTTTTTTTACCTGTCAGACTCCAAGTCAGAGTCTACAGACCACGTTTTCAAGGCAGATAACTCTCATGGGTGGTCATGACAGGTCAGTGTCTTGGGATGTGTAGTAAACTGTACTGTCCTTTTTTGTTTAATATGTAAACAAAAGCTCTATGTTTTTTTTTTTTTTTGTACTACCAGTTCTTATAGAACAGGGAGTACTTTACATTGGAAACGAAGAAATGCTGTCTGTGTGTCTGTCTGTCTGTCCGTCCGTGGTCAAAATGTGTTCCACTCGCTCCAGACAAAACTACTGGGCCGATCTTTCTGAAAATTTTGTAGGTATGCTCACTATGGGTCAAGGATGATGCCCGATATTTTTGTTTTACTGTTGTAGCCGTTACTAACGGCTATAAACGGCCCATAACGGTTTTTTCTTCTTTATATATTTATATCTCAGAAAGTACTTGGCCGACCTTTCTGAAAATTTGTAGGCATGTTCATTATGGGTCACGGATGATGCCCGATGTTATATTTTACCATTTTACTAACGGTTATAACGGCCATAACGGTGTTTCTTTCTTTATGGAATATCTCAAAGTACTTGGCCGATCTTTCTGAAAATTACAGGTATGTTTATTATGGGTCACAGACGATGTTCGATGTTTTATTTTACCGTTATATCCGTTACTAACGGCTATAACGGCCCATAATAGTGTTTCTTCTTTATGGAATATCTCAGAAAGTACGTGGCCAATCTTTCTGAATTAAAGGTATGTTCGTTATGGGTCACGGATGATGCCTGATGTTTTATTTTACCTTTATAGCCATTACTAACGGCTATAACGGCCCATAACGGTTTTTTTAATGGTATATCTTAGGAAGTACTTGGCCGATCTTTCTGAAAACTTGTAGGTATGTTCGTTATGGGCACGGATGATGCCTGCCTGATGTCTTATTTTACCGTTTTGTCCGTTATTAACGGCTATAGCTGCCCATAGCGGTGTGTCTTCTCTATGGAATATCTCAGAAAGTACTGGGCCGATCTTTCTGAAAACTTGTAGGTATGTTCATTATGGGTCACAGATGATGCCCGATGTTTACCAGAATAGCCATTACTAACGGCTATAACGGCCCAAAAACGATTTTTCCTCTTTATGGTTAACCTGACGGTATTCAAGATAAACTGGGAGTACGTTTATATGCGTTGCATCTTGTTTTAAAACTGTGAGAGGAAGCGATGGTGTGGACCTGCACCTAGCAGTGAAAGGAAGCGTATGGGATGTGTGGACTGTTCAAGGCAAAGGAACTCGATGACGGTTCGCATGTGAGGCGAGCGAAAGTGTACAGTGTAAAGAACCATGCTTGCGCGCGCTCGTTCAAGTGAATCGCAGTGTGACAGCAGCTTAAGGGAACCACGTGCACGGCAGGGAGGAGGGGGGGGGGGGGGGGGGGGAGGGGGGGGGGGGGGGGGGCTTGCAGACGTGGGAGACCCAGCTTGGAACCCAGCTTACAGTACAGTGCATAGCGCAGACTGTGGAGAATTTGGTCTTTCCCCTCTGTGATCACATCGTACATGCCCGGCTTATGATCACTGGCCACAGACAAGACGCTGGCTGCCTAAGTGACGGCCACTGGCCGGAGAGTAGTCCCCACACCGAGACGCTGTGCATCGTGCCTGTTTCGGTGGCATTGTAATGCCGGCCTAATGACCAGTGGCCCCGGGCTGCACACCAAGAAAATGAATGCCCCAAGGCCTTGCTTAAGGAGTGGCGTATTTATAGACTGGCGCAAGTGGATTGTTTAGAGAGATGTTTCTTGTGTCTGAAAGTGGATTCTCTCCTCATTTTCTTTTATGTGGCCAACGAGGTGCACGCCAGGTGGTTCCAAGCAGACAGCTTTGAAATCAAAGGAATGGCATTATTTGGGACTCGTGAAACTGGCGCCAAGAGAGTGTGAGTGCACAGGCCTGAAATGTGTGTCAGATAAGGGGAAGCCACTTACTTGAAGATCGTGATTTCATCGGTGAAAAGTACCCCCCCCCCCCACACACACACCACCCCCTTCCCCCCCACCCCCCCAAAAACAAAAACAACAAAAAAAAAACGAAAAAAAAACAACAAAAAAAAAAAAAAAACAAAAAGGGAAATAATTGGTAGTGGAGTTGTTCTTTTCCCAATGATCAGTTCAGCATTAAAGTGCTGGCTCAAAGTTAAGATAGGCCTCAAAACGCTCACATGGATTATTAAATGGTGTTTGAGTGCAAACTCGAAACTGCGGCGTGTGGCCACGCCAACAGAAGACGCCATGCGGTCCGCCCCTGTGGATCACATTCTAAAGCCTCCTAGTAACGACCACTGGCCCGAGAGCAGACCCCCCAGAGAGACGCTGTGCCTTCCACCTCTTCCGATGCCATTGTAATGCCGACCTAATGACCATTCGATGACCTGTAGTGCCCCCCCCCCCCCCCCCCCACACACCACACACCCACCACCACCACCACCACCACCACCACAGACAGAAGTCGCTGTGCTTTCCGCTGCTCTGGTCAGCGTTGTTTTAATGCGGGTTAATGACTGACCACTGGCCAGAGAAGGGCCGGGCCCTAGACCGACAGACGGACGAACAGTCCCGTACTGACTGACTGACGGACGACTGACTCCACCGTACTCTCACCTTCCCCTGTTCCTCTCGCTGCGTTAGTTGCTGAGCGGTGGTTCGGC
>JADBJO010018494.1:17500-22500 GCA_016801955.1 Conus betulinus | reverse complement strand
GGATACCTGACATCTAGGAAAGGGGGATACCTGACATCTAGGAAAGGGGGATACCTGACATCTAGGAAAGGGGGGGGGGATACCTGACATCTAGGAAAGGGGGATACCTGACATCTAGGAAAGGGGGAAAGGGGGATACCTGACATCTAGGAAAGGGGGATACCTGACATCTAAAGGGGAAAGGAAAGGGGGACATCTAGGAAATGGGATCTACCTGACATCTAGGAAAGGGGGATACCTGACATCTAGGAAAGGGGGATACCTGACATCTAGGAAAAGGGGGATACCTGACATCTAGGAAAGGGGATACCTGACATCTAGGAAAGGGGGATACCTGACATCTAGGAAAGGGGATACCTGACATCTATCTAGGGGGAACCTGACATCTAGGAAAGGGGATACCTGACATCTAGGAAAGAGGGATACCTGACATCCTAGGAAAGGGGGATACCTGACATCTAGGAAAGGGGGGATACCTGACATCTAGGAAAGGGGGATACCTGACATCTAGGAAAGGGGGATACCTGACATCTAGGAAATGGGATACCTGACATATAGGAAAAGGGGATACCTGACATCTGGAAAGGTGGATACCTGACATATAGGAAAGGGGATACCTGACATACAGGAAATGGGGATACCTGACATGAGAAGAAGAGGAATGATACCTGACAGGAGAAAGGAGGAAGAAGACATCTAGGAGAAGGAGGGCGACATCTAGGAAGGGAAGGAAGGAAAGAGGGAGAAGAACAAGGAAGGAAAGGAAAAGGGAAGACGAGGCGGGGAAGGATGGGGAAGAGACAGGAGGAGGAGGAGAGGAAGACAGAAGAAAGGGGGAACCTGACATCTAGAGGAGGGGGAGGACCTGACATCTAGGAAAGGATAAGAAGAAGAAGAAGAAGAGGGAGACCTGACAAAGAGAGAAAGGGAAGGAGAGACAAAGAAGAAAGAAGAAGACAAGGAAAGAAGATACCTGACATCTAGGAAGAGGAATAGGAGGATCTAGGAGGAGGCGATGGAGGAGGAGGAGGAGAAGGGCGGAGAGGAGGAGAAGGGGGGGGAGGATGAAGAGGAGAGGGAAACAAGAACAGGAAGAAGGAGAAGGGTAGGACGAAAAGGACGAGGAGGAGGAGGAGGAGAGGAGGAGGAGAAACAGCAGGAGGAGAAAGAAAGACAAAAACAACAAGAAGAAAAAGAAGTAATAGTACAGTAGTAGTAGTAGGAGTAGTAGTAGTAGTAGTAGTAGTAGTAGTAGTAGTAGTAGGGAGCTTTCTGTTGCTTTGATGGCCAACAAAAAAATAAAATGAAAAGAATTCGAGGATGTAATGGCCTGTTGCCGTGACTGCCCATTGCTGGTGTATGGCCTGCCTAGGGCTGTCGCAAATTGTCCACCTGCTGCACGACGACTAATTCATCTCTCGCCTCCCACTCTCTCATGCCCATCCCCCCCCCCGCTGGTCTCCAGGAGAGGACCAAGCTCCCACCTCCCCCCCCCCCCCCCCCCCCCTCCACACAGACGCAGCTGTGACATTGTATTTGGGGTAGGTAATGCATGTGGCGCAGGAATTTGGGTGGTAGTTTCTGTCTCATTGCCTTTATCTGTGCTATCTGTCTGGGGACGTATTTAATCGTTATTTTCTATCTAATGAAAAGGCCCCCCCCCCCCCCCGGCCTGTTTTCCGTCCTGCCCATTGCCCCAGATGGCCCCCCCCTGTCGCAAAAAACAAGAAGAAAAAGAACGAAAAACTAGTTCATCCAGTAGAAGTCCCACTAGAGTAGTAGTCCATCCCTTCTAGTAGTAGGTCTCCATCCTTTCTCTTCCCTCTTTGTGTTTCTCTCCCTCTCCTCTCTCCCCAAAGAATTTTTTAAGTGACCTTAATAACGAGGCACATGCTGGTGTTTTCTTTGGGCTTCAGGGAATGTCGCAAATTGTTCTTGTTGATTGTTTGTACTAATTTTCTGGGGCTTTTCTTTCCACTCTCTCTTTCTATCCTGGCCGCTCCTCTTCATCCCTAATCCCCACCTCCCCCCCCCCCCATGGGACCCCCTCCCTACAGGCGGCGAAGTGTGTTGTGGGGGAAAATGAAAATCGGGGCAGTACTTGTATAATGCATGTTCTCTCTCTTTGGGCTTAATAAATCTCTCTCTCTCTCTCTCTCTCTCTCTCTCTCTCTCTCTCTCTCTCCGTCCTCTATCAACATATTTTTTAAGTCTATCCTAACTACCCACCCCAACCCCCCTTTTCTTCAGGACTTGACCTGTCCTCCTGTTGATTCGTCCATCCCAACCTTTTCTCTCGTTCCTCTCTCTCTCCTCGCTCTCTCTCTCATCTCTCTCTCTTTTAATATTCCGAAGTGACATTAATAACGAGGCTCTGAAAATCGTCTTCGGGACTTGATAAATTTCTGTTGATTTCCTTGTTACTTCTTTTCTCTCTCCCTCTCTCTCTCTCTCGCCCTCTTCTCCTGGGTCTCTGCTCCTTCTACGGCGAAGTGTGTGTTTGTGTGTGTGTGTGGTGTGTGTGTCTCTGTGTCTCTCTTTGTCTCTTGGTCTGTATCTTTCTCTCTAAATATCTCTCACTCTCTCCCTGACTGTGTCTTTCTCTCTCTCTCTCTCTCTCTCCTACTCCTCTGGGTCCTGTCCTGTGTGTGTGGTGTCTGTGTGGTGTGTGTGTCTGTCTCGTCTCTCTGTCTGGTCTTTCTCTGTCTCTCTCTCTCTCTCTGTCTCTCTCTCCTCTCTCTCCTCTCTCTCTCTCTCTCTCTCTCTCTCTGTCTCTCTCTCGTCTCTCTCCTCTCTCTCTCTCTCTACGTCTCTTCTCTTCTCTCTCTCTCTGCAATTATTTCCCCCTTCTATATGCTTGTTCGTTAATCTTTTCAGGTTTGATTATCTTTATGATGGGTCTGTATGGCATCACCTCAAATTCGGGACTTACAAAAAAAGAAGAAGAAAAAGTATTTGAATTGTTAAGAAAAGGAGTATACCTGGCCGCTAGGACAGGGGGATATGTGGCATCTAGGAAAAGGGGGATACCTGGCACCTAGGAAAGGGATACCTGGCATCTAGGAAAGGGGTATACCTGGCACCTAGGAAATGGGGATACATGGTATCTAGAAAAGGGAGATACCTGACGTCTAGGAAAGGGGGATACCTGACATCTAGGAAATGGGGATACCTGGCATCTAGGAAATGGGGATACCTGACATGTAGGAAATGGGGGATACCTGACATCTAGGAAAGGGGGAACCTGACATCTGGAAAGAGGGATACCTGACGTCTAGGAAATGGGGATACCTGACACCTAGGAAACGGGGATACCTGGCATCTAGGAAAGGGGGATACCTGACATCTAGGAAAGGGGATACCTGACATCTAGGAAAGGGGGAACCTGACATCTGGGAAAGAGGGATACCTGACACCTAGGAAAGAGGGATACCTGACATCTAGGAAATGGGGATACCTGACATCTAGGAAAGGGATATACCTGACATCTAGGAAAGGGGGATACCTGACACCTAGGAAAGGGGGGGGATGATACCTGAACGGGGATACTGAGGAGAAGGGGATACCTGACATCTAGGAAAGGGGGATACCTGACATCTAGGAAAGGGGGATACCTGACATCTAGGAAACGGGGATACCTGACATCTAGGAAAGGGGGATACCTGACATCTAGGAAAGGGGGATACCTGACATCTAGGAAATGGGGATACCTGACATCTGGGAAAGGGGGATACCTGACATCTAGGAAAGGGGGATACCTGACATCTAGGAAATGGGGATACCTGACATCTGGGAAATGGGGATACCTGACATCTGGGAAAGGGGGATACCTGACATCTAGGAAATGGGGATACCTGACATCTAGGAAATGGGGATACCTGACATCTAGGAAAGAGGGATACCTGACATCTGGGGAAAGAGGGATACCTGACATCTGGGAAAGAGGGATACCTGACATCTGGGAAAGAGGGATACCTGACATCTGGGAAAGAGGGATACCTGACATCTGGGAAAGGGGATACCTGACATCTGGGAAAGGGGGATACCTGACATGAAGAAGAAGAGGAATGGAGGAGGAGGAGGAGGAGAGAAGAAGAAGAGGAGGAGAAGGAGGGGGAAGAAGAAGAGAGAAGGAAGAAGGAAGAAGGAGAAGTAAAGAAGAAGAAGAAGGGGAAGACGAGGGGGGGAGAAGGATGGGGAAGAAGAGGAGGAGGAGGAAGAAGAAGAAGAAACAGAAGAAGAAGGAGAGGAGGAGGGAGAAGAAGAAGAACAAGGAGAAGAAGAAAGAGAAGGAGAGAAGAAGAAGAAAGAAGAAGAAGAAGAAGAAGGAGAGAAGAAGACTAGGAGGGAGGAGGCGGTGGAGGAGGAGGAGGAAGGAAAGGGCGGGAGGACGAAGAGGAGAGGGAAAAAGAACAGGAAGAAGAAAAGGGTAGGACGACAAGGACGAGGAGGAGGAGGAGGAGGACGAGGAGGAGGAGGAGGAGGAAGGAGAACAGCAGGAGAAGAAGAAGAGACAAAAACAAGAAGAAAAAGAAGTAATAGCACAGTAGTAGTAGTAGTAGTAGTAGTAGTAGTAGTAGTAGTAGTAGTAGTAGTATGGAGCTTTCTGTGGCTTTGATGGCCACAAAAAGTAAAATAAAAAGAATTCGAGGATGTAATGACGTTTTGCCCATGACTGCCCATTACTGGTGTATGGCCTGCCTAGCGGCTGTCGCAAATTGTCCACCTGCTGCACCACGACTAATTCATCTCTCGCCTCCCACTCTCTCATGCCCATCCCCCCCCCCCCCCCCCCCCCCTCTCCATCCCACCAAGCTCCCACCTCCCCCCCCCCCCCCCCCTCCACACAGACGCAGCTGTGACATTGTATTTGGGGTAGGTAATGCATGTGGCGAATGCCTTTGGGCTGTTGTTTCTGTCTCATTGCCTTTATCTGCCTATCTGTCTGGGGCCGTATTTATCGTTTTTATTTTCTATCCTAGCCCCCCCCCCCCCCCCGC
>JADBJO010018494.1:0-15000 GCA_016801955.1 Conus betulinus | reverse complement strand
GGCCACCTTTTCCGATCAGATTTCCGAAGTCTGTGTTTGTGGCTATTCTGGTGAGGACCGAAATAAGAAAAGGGAAGGGTAAAGGTACGAAACAGTCGTCAAAAATGGAAAAGAAAGAGAAGGTAATTAGTAGGAAAAGCCAGTAGATGTGAGGTAAAACAGGATTTTGTACGTAAAAAGTAACAAAAAACTAGGAAAATATAGCAGACGGTAAGAAAAGACAGTAGCGAAGATAGGAAACTGTATCAAAAAAGGTCCCAAACAAATAACACAAGACAGGAAAAAAAAAAAGGCCGCAGAAGGTAAGAACAAATAACAAAAGACAGGGAAAAAAAACGGAAGGAAGCAGAAGGTAAGAACAAATAACAAAAGACAGGAAAAAAGGCCGGGGAAGGCCGCAGAAGGTAAAGAACAAAAGGACAGACAAGGGGTGGGGTGGGAGGGAGGGGGGGGGTGGGGGGGGGGGGGGGGAGGGCAGGGAAGGGTAAGGGGGGGGGGGGGGGGGGGGTGGGGGGGGGGGGCAAAGGTAAGAACACAAGACACAGGAAAAAAAGGCCAGACAGAAGGTAAGAACAAATAACAAAAGACAGATTAAAAAGGCCGCAGAAGGTAAGAACAAATAACAAAGACAGAAAAAAAAGGCCGCAGAAAGATAAGAACAAATAACAAAGACTGGAAAAAAAGGCCCCGCAGAAGGTAAAAACAAAAGGTAAAAGACAAGGGGGGTCGGGGGGGGGGCGGCCGCAGAAGCTAAGAAAATACAATACCACAAGAGGAAAAAGAACAAAGCCGCAGAAGGTAAGAAACAAATACCACAAAGAAGGAAAAAAGGCCGCAGAAGGTAAGAAAAAAAAACCACAAGACAGGAAAAAAGACAGGCCGCCGCAGAGTAAGAACAAATACCACAAGACAGGAAAAAAGGCCGCAGAAAGGTAAGAACAAATACCCAAAGAAGGAAAAAAAAAAAGGGAAAAAGGCCGCAGAAGGTAAGAACAAATACCACAAGACAGGAAAAAAAAAAGGGCCGCAGAAGGTAAGAAACAAATACCACAAGACAGGAAAAAAAAAAAAAAGGCCGCAGAAGGTAAGAACAAATACCACAAGAGAGGAAAAAAGGCCCGCAGAAAGGTAAGAACACAAATACCACAACAGACAGGAAAAAAAACTACCAAAAAAAAAAAAAAAGGGCCGCAGAAGGTAAAGAACAAATAACAAAAGACAGAAAAAAGGCCGCAGAAGGTAAGAACAAATAACAAAAGACAGAAAAGACAGAAAAAAAAAAGGCCGCAGAAAGGTAAGAACAAATAAAAAAAAAGACAGAAAAAAGGCCGCAGAAGGTAAGAACAAATAACAAAAGACAGAAGGCCGCAGAAGGTAAGAACAAATAGCAAAAGACAGAAAAAGGCCCGCAGAAGGTAAGAACAAATAACACACAAGACAGGAAAAAAAGGCCGCAGAAGGTAAGAACAAATAACACAAGACAGGAAAAAAAGGCCGCAGAAGGTAAGAACAAAAATACACAAGATAGGGAAAAAAAGGCCGCAGAAGGTAAGAACAAATAACACAAGACAGGAAAAAGAAGCCGCAGAAGGTAAGAACAAATAACACAAGATAGGGAAAAAAAAAAAAAAAAAAAGGCGCAGAGAAGTAAAGAACAAATAACAAAAGACAGGAAAAAAAAAAGGCCGCAGAAGGTAAGAACAAATAACAAAAAGACAGAATAAATACCACAAGAGAGGAAAAAAAAGGCCGCAGAAGGAAAAGAACAAATAACGAATGTTTGGGCAAAGAAGTAAAAGGTTTGCGGGGCAAAAAAAACAAAACAGTAAAGCATAGGATAAAAGCTGCAAAAAGGAAATGGAGGAGAACGGAGGCAAGAATAGCAGAGTCTACAAAGATGGAGGAAAAAGTCGGATAAATGAGTAAAATGTAGAGAAAAGTATCTAGGGGTACTTCAAAGTCGCTAAAGATTGGTTAATGTAGCCAAAGGCAGTTTAATGAAGAAAAAGTACATAACTGCAGCAAACGGTAAAGCAATAACTGTGGCAAAAGGTAAAGTACATACCTGCAGCAAAAGATAAAGTACGTTACTGCAGCAAAAGATAAAGTACATAACTGCAGCAAAAGATAAAGTACGTAAACTGCAGAAAAAGCCAAAGTACACAACTGCAGCAAAAGGTAAAGTACTTAACGTGCAGCAAAAGGTAAAGTACATGACTGCAGCAAAAGGTACTGTAGGTAAAAATAGCGAAAGATAGTTTAAAGGCAGCGAAAGGTTGGAAGAAGTAACTGAAGGTAGGATAAAGTAGCCAAAGGCAGATAAAGTAGCCCAGGCACATTAGTAGTAGCCAAAGGTGGGATGAAATGACCCAACGGCAGATAAAGAAGCGAAATGTAGGATAGTAGGATACGGTAGCCAAAATTAAGATAAGATAGCAACAGGTGAGGGATAAAGTAGCCAAAGGCAGATAAAGTAGCCAAAGGTGGGAATGACGTGGCCAAAGGCAGATAAAGAAGCCAAAGGCAGATAAAGTAGCAGAAGGTGGAATGAAATAGCCAAAAATAGGATCAGTAGCCAAAGGTAGGATAAAGTAGCCAAAGGTAGGATACAGTAGCCAAGGTAGGATACAGTAGCCAAATATATGATACAGTAGCCAAAGGTTAGGATAAAGTAGCCGAAGGTAGGATAAGGTAACCAAAGGTAGGATACAGTAGCCAAAGGTAGGATACAGTAGCCAAAGATAGGATACAGTAGCCGAAGGTAGGATCAGTAACCAAAGGTAGGATACAGTAGCCGAAGGTAGGATACAGTAAAACCAAGGCAGGATACAGTAACCAAGGTTAGGATACAGTAACCAAAGGCAGGATACAGTAACCAAAGGCAGGATACAGCTACCAGTCAAAGGCAGGATACAGTAGTCAAAGGCAGGATACAGTAAACCAAAGGTAGGATACAGTAGTCAAAGGCAGGATACAGCAGTCAAAGGCAGGATAAAGAAACGGAAGCTAAACGAAAATGCAACTTAGCCTGTAACACAGTAAACAGTAAAAGCTGCTTGAAAATTTAAAACAAGCAAACACAAACAAACAAGTAAACAAACAAAAAGAAGGACGAGAAAATTGCCACAGGGCTGAATGAGTTCTATGTGGGTCTACGATTATTAGCGTTCTACAGCGTCTACCCTACAAGGAACAGATTTGTTGGCGGACACAACACACACACAGCCGAACGGGTGTTAAGAGCTTCCGTGGTGTGTGAAAAGATCTTGGCAACACATCCGTTAAAATGTAATTAGATCAGTGGTTTTCCGAAAACACCATCATCCCTCCCTGGCCTTTACGATCTTGTCTCCCTCGCAACAATGCCCCCCCCTCCCACCCCCCCCTGACAAAAACATCCCCACACACCGCATCCCTTTGTACTACCCTGTACACGCCTCCCCTCCCTTCTACAGCCTCCACCTCCTCACTCTCCTCTCGCCTCTCTCTCTCCTCTCATCCTCTCTCTCGTCGTTCTCCTCGTCCTCTTTCCCAGGGCTTTGAAGAGATTTGTACGTCCAACGCGTGGTGGTCAAAGTGACATAATTATGTAATGGCTGCCGAATATCAATCTGACAGCCTCATGCAGCGCTGATGTGTGATGATGGGAAAATCGTCAGGGAAGTCCCTCTTCCTCCCTACCGGCTCCCTCCTTCTACCCCTCCTTCGGCTTCCCCTCCCCCCCAACACCCATCCCCTCCCCCTGGTTTTTGCCCTTTCCCCACTGCCCTCACTACCGCACCAACCACCCCTCACCAACAGCACACCAATCTCACAAAGGCACCTTCTCTCCGTCTTTCCTCCCTGACCACTCCCCGCCCCCCCCCGACTTCGTCCCGTTCTTTATCCGTCCCGACCCCCCGCCCCCCGTTTCGTTCCGTCTGTTCCGCTGTTCCACCCTCTTCCCCTCCTCCCGACCACTCTCTCTCTCTCTCCCCTCATCTCCAACTCCTCCCCCTCCCACTAATTCACACTCTCTCCCACTCACGCTCTCTCGGTTTTCTCTATCCTCATCTCTCGACCCTCCCTCCCTCTTCTCAGGGTCTCTCTCTCTCTCTCTCGCTCTCGCCCTCTCTGGTCTCTGTTCTCTGTCTGTCCACTGTCTATCTTTGTTGCGCTCGGTCTGTGTCTCTCTGTCCCTTCCGGATTCTCCCGCCTCCGTCCTCTCTCTTGTCCTCCTGCCCTTCCTGTCGTCTGTCTCGTCCCCCCCCACCTCTGCTTTCACTTCTCTCTCTCTTTCGCTTTCTCTCTCCGTCTTTTTGTTTTTCTCTCTCTGTCTCACTGTCTCTCACTCTCTCTGTCAACGACTCCTCCTCTCTCCTCTCTCTCCTCCCCCCTCCTTCTCTCGTCACACACTCGCGCTTCAATCCCGCTCTCAACCTTCTCTCCCTCAACGCGCTCCCATTCCTCTCCTCTTCGCTCTCCTTTCTCTCCTCTCTCCCTCACCCGCTCCCTCCCAGTTTCCCGCTCGTCCCCTCCCCCTCTCCCTCTCTCTATCTCTCTGAAATAACGCATAAATAAAGATACATCAGACCGTTTTTGAGACCATCATTTCTGCTGGACTTTCGTCCGTGAGTCCGGCACCACTAAAGTGAGCTGAGGGTTATATCTACTATCTATCGATGTATCCTTCTATCTATCCGTGACTGTCTATCTGGCTGGCTGGCTGGCTGGATAACCTAGCTATATTGGCTAACTAGCTAGCTACTGTATTTGTGTTTCTTCGCCTATCTTCGCTTCCTAGTGTAGCTGCTAGCTAGCCAGTTAGCAATGAATTCTGTGCCTGGAATTCACCCGTATAGTTCAACGAGGAGATTTTCAGTGATTCAGTGAAACAGGAGATTAATTGGTACTGTAAGTGTCAACAAACTCTTTCACTGCCTGTGTTTGCATGGACGTGTGTGACGACCTAATGAGGGGGAGACACTCACACCCCACCCGAATCTACAACTAAGCAAGTAGCGTGGGATTTAAAGATGAGTCCTGCGCAAAGGTGGATCAAGAGCAGCACAAAAAAATAAACTCCCTGAACTCCACAGAACGGAAAAAACACTTCCCCTGCAGTGCGTTGTCTCCCCTGGTCGGTGGCCTCTTGACGGCCCTAATGTGATATTGGGACTGACCCGGTGCTTTGAGTGCTGATTCAGGGGCTGGTTTTCAGGACAAACTGAAACTGCATGTGGCTGTGTCCAGGAGAGCCGGAGAGTGGATCGGCGTGTGGGAACGATGTCTCCAGAGAAGGCCCCAAGATGAGAGAACACAGTGTAGGACTGGTCCCAGGTCAAAAGAATCACACACACACACACACACATACACACACACACACACACACCAACAAACACACACACACACACACACACACTCAGGCGCGCACGCGTACCCTTTTTTTTTTTTTTCGTCCACACTCTTGCTGCATCGGTACATTGTTGGATGAGAGTTATGCACTGTGACCTACATGTCATGCTAGAACGTTGTATTAGTCACTGGAGCATACAGGAAGGGGAGAAGGTGCGCGTGCGTGCGCGCAAACACACCGCACACAACGCGCGCGCGCACGTGCGTGCAGCACTACAGAGGTGATGAGGCTAGATATACAGGCGAGGGGAGGGAAGCCAGGTACAGCTCACGTGGGAAGTCGGCGGCGCACAGACGTGTGAAGTGCAGACACGGATAACTATCAGTCGCCCATCCTCTCTGTCGTCTTTTTCTCTCTCTCTCTCTTCATCTCATCATCTCTCTCCTCCATCTCTCCTCTCCCTCCTCTCTCTCTCTCTCTCTTTTGATGTGTGTGGTGTGTGTGTGTTTGTGTGTGTGTTGTGCCCGTGCGTCGTGCGGTGTGCGTACGCGTGCATGCGTGCTTGAGCGCGTACGGCGCGCATGTTTGGTGTTTATGTGTGTGTGTCCTTCCTTGTTGAACATCTCTCTCTCTCCTCTTCTCGTCCCTCACCTCCCTCCTCATCTCTCTTCCTCCTATCTCTCTATTGCCCTTGCCTTTGCTGGGCCTCTCTCTCTCAACTCTCTCTCTTGTCCTGTCTGGCCTCTCTCTCTCTCTCTCTCTGCCCTCTCGCCTCTTCTCTCCTCTCCTCCTCCTCTCTCCCCATCTCTCTCTCTCTGGGCTCTTTTTCGTCATGCATGTCAAGGTTGTGGGTTCATTTGAGGCCTGACAACGTGGGTAACGTTTAGTCACTACACTGACTAGTCAGCCTAGTGATATGAAAGACAGGGCGAGAGAGGAAAGAGGGGATCGGATCGAAGAGGGGGAGGGAGCGAGAAGTTGATGGGGGAAAGGGGGAGGAGGGATAAAAGAAATCGCCAGGAGTGCATGTAGGTGGGGGGGGGGGGGGGAGGTGGGGTGGGGGGGGGTGGGGGTGGGGGAGGGGGGGGGGGGGGGGGTTGGGGAGGAGGAGAGGGTGTGGGGGGGAGGAGGGATGAGAGGAGGGGGTGGTGTTTGCCTAAGAGTGGGATGGGGTGGGAGAAACAGGAAGGGATTGAAGAGGGAGGGAGGGATGAGATAAAAAAAAAAAAAAAAACGCTAGGAAAAGAAAGAAGAGGGGGATTATTGAAGGCAATCATGACACTGCTTTCCATCCCGTTTCCTGTGTGACGTCGGAAGGAGTGGGGGTGGAGAGGGGGGGGGGGGGGTGGAGTATGGGGGGGGGGGGGGGGGGGGGTGGTGGGGGGGGGCGGGTCGTGGGTGGAGGGAGAGTGGCAGGAAGGGGGTATTGGGGTAGGGATAGGTCGGGGGGGGGGGGGGGGGGTGGGGGTTGTGACGGAGCAAAGGCGGTTTCAGATTGGCATCGCTAATGCCTACGTTTGTCTGCTTTTTACAGCATGAGTCGTTTTTAATTAATGTCCTTGAGAGCTGAAAGGTCAAATAAGAGCTGCGTTTATTAGCTCTGTCGGTTTTTGTGTGTGTGTGTGTGTGTGTGTGTGTGTGTGTGTGTGTTGTGTGTGTGTAACGTTTCGCGCTGTTCATTTTTCTCTCTGTGTGAGCCGTTCTTCGCTTAGTGCTGTCATTTCTGTAACGTTTTGCTGTTCACTTTTCTCACTGTGAGCGTTTAGTTAGTGTTGTCTTTTATGTAACCTTTAGCTGTTCACACTTTTCTCTCTGTGAGCCGCCGTTCTGTGTTTTTCTGTCACATTTTGTCGTTCATTTCTCTCTCTGTGAGCCGTTCGGGTTAGCGCTGTCTTTTTCGGGTACTTCTCGCTGTTGTTGTTTTTTTTCTCTCTGTGAGCCGCAGTCTCTTGTATTATGTTTCACTGTTCGCTTTTTCGCATCGTAAGTCGGTAGCCCTCTAAATGCAGCATCGTGCAGAGATCAGTGCCACGCGTTCAGCTCACACGGACTTTTGTCCTTTACATTTCGTTCTCCTTCACTACTTGAGTCGTTCAGTGGAGTGTGTGGCAGTAACAGAAAAGTACTATGGAAAACAAACGGCGCAGCGCGTACAGGCCAGTCGCGCTTTCATTCCCCTCTCCTAACTTCCAGCCCTTTTTGTTTTCATGTTCTTTTTTTGCGTTCTCAAACATGGCCAGTATTATTGGTAGCCCAGTAGTGTGTAGAAAACCTTTTTCTTTTTCTGCTCCTGCCCTGGACCGGCTCCTACCCAGAGTTTGAGTGTTGCTTGTGGCCTCTATTAGGAGACTGGGACCACCAACGCTGTCCCGATTTTATAATCCGCTTAAGGGATGCGGTCTCTGATGGTGTTACCCCTACAAGCTTCCTGACCAACACTGCAGGTGTCTGTATCTGTGTCGGGCCCCCCCTGGTTTAGACAGCCGTTGTGTGTTATGACAGACATCGTCGGTTACGGCCCTGGTTCAAAAGTAAGTCAAGAGGCAGGGCGTCTTCTAGACCATGAATTCAGAAATCTATTGTCATCCTAGTGTCTCGGAGGTCTTCCTCATCTTCATCATCTCTCTCGATTAGCCTTAAAAAAACAAAGAAGTGTCTCAGATTATGTGGCCCTCCATATGCCCCACTGCTGTCCAGGGTGACCTCAGCTTCGATTGTCTCACTGCTGCATCTCTGACTTTGGATTGATTCTGTGGGGACGTCACCAGCAATCGCGGCAAATGTGCATAGGGACTGTCTTGTCTCTGATCTGACTTGTGTGCGCGGGCCCCTCATGGCGGGAGAGCTCACCTCCACGCCGGCTCCGTCCGACAATGCGTTTATTGTCGTCATTAGTGTGCGTAGTAGGTGGTGTCCCTGCGTGTGTGGAATCAGAACGAGGCACCATTGAATGCCACTGAAAGGACTCGCAGCATCGCAGTGTCCCTCTCCCTCTTGTGGGTTGCCATCTTGACGACTTGACATCGAATCGACTTCTTTGCTCGCCCCTGTGATTGGCCAATGCCCAGGACTGCTGCGGCCGGGCCGGCTGCGTATTTGGACGATGGAGGTCGGAATGAAGTGGCGTGGGTGGCAGTCCAGTGCCAGTCAACTGAATGTAACCGAAAGATTGGGCACAACCAAAAAAAAGGAAAGGAAAAATTTGTGTTGAAACCATAGTCAGTTGCTCCCAGACTGCCTTTCTATTTCCCTTTCCCTTGCCCTACATAAGTTGTTTAAATCTAGGCTGCCTGACTTGAGGGATACAACGGGGAAAGTCAACACCTTTCTTCTTGTCCCTGGTCCCTGGGCCGGGGGCCGGGACGAGGTTCAGCTTGGTCGAAGCGCCGAGAAGAGAGAAGAGAGAAAGTGGCGGGCCGAACTCGTTTCAACCTTGGGGTTAGTGGGTTCGCGAATCTCAGAATCCTCCTCTAAAAATCTCCGCCGGGGCCGTTTTCGGTACCGGGGGATTTTCGTTTCCCCCCCCTCGGTGAATTTTAACATTAACTTCTGAAGCTGGACTATTCAATTTCCCCATACAGGAAATACGTCCCTTCAGTCCTTTCGAATGACTGTAAAACCGAGGTTTCGTTGTGACCCGCCCGCATACATCTTGAACACCGTCCAAATAAATCCCATCACCCAGCTTTCCTGCAAGAAGTCCAGTTTCGACCGTTGGTATGGATGGACCGTTACAACAAGGCATTCATGCAACCCTTCCCCGAATATTGGTATGGCTGCCGTTGTCGGGATAAAAACCAGGTCATAAGACCCACAAAGGAAACGTCACTCCTCCTATACACGGGCAGAAGAAGTCGGGTGTCTCGCAGGAGTATCAGCCTGCCTTAACGCATAACAGAAGGGCCCTGTCTCCTCTGAGTGTACTCTCTCCTTTGATAGAATTCTAACACACACTATAAGACCGCAGACACAAAAAACAAATGAACAAAACGACACTTTCCCTTTGTTTGGGGGACGACACTTTCCTTGTTTTTGTTTTAAAGCGATAGGCAGCGAACCCTCCCTATCAACCGCCGCCGTGCTGGTTGGCACATTAGTGTTTCGCAACTAAATGCGAATTGTCAGGTGTTCTTCTGGATTGTAATAAACCCGGTAAGCCGCCTCCTGCTCTTCTGACACTATAAGGGTCAAGATGTCAAAATAATTCTCCTTGTTGGTCGTGAGTCCTCTGGGCTCATAAGCCATTTAAACACCTGCATTCTTGTCTCTTGTCATCCAGGGTCCGTTGTTTATTTTTAAGTCTCCCATTTGTCTTTTTTTCTTTTCTTCTTGTTCTTTCTGTTTCTTGTAATTTTTTTAAAAAAAGTGCTGTCATGGTGTTTAAGTTTTGATATTTTCGAACGATGTTTTCTCTCTTTTCTATACTAGAGAGCAAGTGGGCCTCTAATATAACGAATCAAGAAATTACGGCCGTTTTCGTTGTTACAGATGTCAGAAATTACAACACCAACTGCACGACTGAGTTCGTAACAGAAGTCGGTTTCTGTTTTGTTGTTTGGTGGAAGGCTAGATCATCAACAGTTAATAATCTCCAGGCAATGTTCAATTTTCCCCTTAATTCCGCACGTTCCCCTCCCATCCCCCCCCCCCGCATATCACATACTCTTTTAGCTCACTTAAGACGTCCATCCCAAATCACGTTAAACGAAACTGGAAAAAGATCAGAAAGAGAAAAAAAAGAAACAAAGAAAAAAAAAAAAAAAAAGGAAGAAAGACAGGAAGAAGAAAGAAGAAGAACCAAGAAAAGAAAAAAGAAGACGAAGAGAGCCTGTGAACTTCAAAAGATCCAAGTAGGTCAATGTTTACGTAGAACTGGGCAACCTTGTGCCCCGGTGTCCACAGGTGTCCGAAACCACTGACAAGTGCCCTTGATGGCAAAGGAACAGTCTCAACTTGGTGTTGTTGGTGTTGTTGTTGTTCGTTGGATGTTGAGATTGGTTTTGTTGTAAATCCGTTGTACGGAGAGTGTAGATTGTAATAAGACCCAAAATAAGTCATTTACTGTAGGTGCATCTGTCATGATGCACACACGCAAAGCGACACTGGAGTATCTAGCTCAAAAGTGATGAAGACATGTGGAGACCTCGACCTCATCTCCTGATAGTACCGACCCCTCCCCTTACTATTCGTGTCACCCCCATCACTCCTTCTCATCTTGAACCACTGGAAAGTGAAGATGATGGGATGGAGAAGCGGAAGTCAGGGGTATAACTGGTCTCATAATTAGTGGCGAGTGTTCATGAAAAGATACTTGTGAAACAGAACAAAAACAAACAGAATGTTGATTTCGTTCGGACATAGCGATAGGGCCTGGGAGGCATTTTTTACAACGAAAAAGATCGAACTGAGCTGTAGTGTAGGTGATGGTGGTAGTGTGAACGTGCTGGCATTCGTGGTAGTGTGAATACATAGTTGTGTCCATGGTGGAGAAGTGTGAATGATATGCAGAGTTTCATTGTGGTTAGATGTGAGCGTAGATGTCAGTGTTGTAATAGCCTGAAGCGTGGTGTATAATTATGGTATAGTGTGAACATTGGTGTCATTGGTTTCCAGTGTGGAGTTGGTGCTCACGTGTCTGTGGTCTGATCGTGGTGTGATTGTGTATTGTGAAGGATCGTAGTGCTTGCATTGTGTTGTAGTAAGTCTGGCAACGGTGGTGTCGACGTGGGCAGTGTCAATGGGTGTGTCAGACGTTGAACCCTGTCCTTCACATATCGTGCCGCGCCAGTGTGGCCGGCACCCACACTCACACGGACACGCACACACAACACACAGCACACACACCACACACCACACACCACACAGCACACACACACACACACTCATTACATCACTCACGTCACACGCACACTCTTGACGCCCACCTCACACCAGTGTCAAATACAACATCAC
Source organism: Conus betulinus (assembly GCA_016801955.1). Taxonomy (NCBI): domain Eukaryota; kingdom Metazoa; phylum Mollusca; class Gastropoda; order Neogastropoda; family Conidae; genus Conus; species Conus betulinus. Next base: position 3,713 of record JADBJO010018494.1, on the reverse strand, counting down.
TCACGCTTTTTCGCGCGTTCAGCGGCAATGTCGTCACACAACAACACAATCAGACATACCACACATCACAAAATGGAGACACACACACACACACACACTCTAATATACCCCACACCCGCATATGCCCACACGCGCCATGCACGTAGGCACGCAATGTTCCCCCACTTCCCCCTAGTCTGAACGTGGCACTTCCTTCACGACCCGTTGGCGCATCAGTTCAGGTTCATCACCCTCACGACTTTCCCCCACTCCCATGTTTACCCCGCCCCAATCTAAGCTCACACACCCTCTACCTTCGAAACCCCACACACAGCCCCACCACTCACCACACTTCCCCCAATCTCTCCCCCCCCCCTGTCTCTTTCTCTAACAATTCGCTGGCCTGTCTGTCTGTCTGTCTGTTTTCTCTCTCTCTCTCTCTCCTGCTCTCTCTCCTCATCTCTGCTACTCTCGGACTCTACGCCCCTCTCCTCGTCATCTCTCATCTCGGCCTGCTCGTAATACAGAGTTTTCTCTTGCGTCTCGTCCCTTCTCTTGTCACTCACATCTCCTTCTCCTCCTCTTCTCTGCTTTCCTTTCCCTTCTCTCTCTTCAAATCTCTTCTCAATTCACTTCTCACCTCTCCTCACGCACTCATCCATCACTCAACCTTATACAAAAGCTCGTCCTCATATCCTCTGCTCTCTTCTCAACGATCTCTCTCCTCTCTCACTCATCCAGGCTTCCTCCCACTTCTCTCTCCCCCCTTCTCTTCTCCCTCTCTCCCTCGCTCTTTTTTCTCTTCTTCTTCGCTCTCTTCTCGCTATTCTTACTCTTCTCCTCCTCCTTCTGCTCTTCTCGCGTCGTCCTTCTCTCTATCTCCTCCCTTCTCTCCATCTCTTCGCTTCTCTTTCTTTCATCTCTTCTTCTTGCTCATTCTCCTCTTCTCTCTCTCTGCATCTCTCCTCTCTCTCTCATCTCTCCTTCTCTCGTCCTCTCCCCTTCCTCCTTGTCCCATTCTCTGTCTTCTCTCTTCCTCTTTTTTCTTTCTCCTCGATCCACTCTCTCTGCTCTATCTCTCTCTCTCCCCCTCCGCCCTCTCCTCTCTCCCTCTCATTCTCCATCTCTCTCGCTCTCATCCTCTGTCTTCTGTCTGTCGAGCTCTCACGTCTCACGTCTCTCTGTGTCTTTCTCTGCTGCTGTCATCCTCTCTCCGGTCTTCTCGGCCTCCGCTCCGTCTGTCCTGCTCTCTCTCTCTCTCTCTCCTCTCTGTCTGTCTGTCTGTCTGTTCTCTCATCTCATCTGTCTGTCTTCTGTCCTGTCTGTCTGTTCTACTCGCTGTGTCTGTCTGTCTTCTGTCTGTACTCTCTCTTGTCTGTCTCCTTCTCAATCTCCTCACCCTTTAGAAACCGTGAATAAGTTTAGTCAAGGAATACGAAAAGATAAAAAAGAAAAAAAAAAAAAAGGGGCTATGTTCGGTAAAGGAAAGAAAAGGCTCTGAAAAGGAGAGGTAAGTAAGGAAAGAAAAAAGTCAGACAAGGAGAGTAAGTTTAGTTAAAGGAAGGAAAACTAAGTCAGGAAAAACGAGAGTTTGAATTTAGTAAAGGAAGGAAAAGGTCGAGAAAACGAGAGTTAAGTAATGGAAAGGAAGGTAAAGGTTTTGAATGGAAAAGAAGAAGGTTTGAAAGGAAGGAAAAGGTTTGAAGGAAGAAAAAAAAGAGTTTGAAAGGAGGTTTGAAAGGAAGGGAAAGGTTTGAAAGGAGAAGGTTTGAAAGGAAGGAAAAGGTTTGAAAGGAAGGAAAAGGTTTGAAAGGAAGAAAAGGGTTTGAAAAGACAAGGTTTGAAAGGAAGGAAAAGGTTTGAAAGGAGAAAGGAAGGAAAAGGTTTGAAAGGAGAAGGTTTGAAAGGAAGGAAAAGGTTTGAAAGGAGAAAGGAAGGAAAAGGTTTGAAAGGAGAAGGTTTGAAAGGAAGGGAAAAGGTTAGGAAGGAAAAGGTTTGAAAGGAAGGAAAAGGTTTGAAAGGAGAAAGGAAGGAAAAGGTGTGAAAGGAGGTCTGAAGGAAGGAAGCAAAAGGTTTGAAAGGAGAGGTTTGAAAGGAAGGGAAAGGTTTTGAAAGGAAGGAAGAGGAAGGATAATATTGAAAAAAAAGGAAGGAAAAACAGTAAGGAAAAATGAGAGTAAAGTTTGGTAAGGGAAGAAAAAGATAGGAAAAGGTTGAAATTAGGAATTGAAAAGATAAGAAAGTGAAAGAAAAAAATCGGCGAGAAAACGAAAGTACGGGTCAGAAAAGAACGGAAGTAAATGGCAGAAAAGACAATGAAGATGGAGGAAAATAACAACAACAACAACAACAACAAATGAAAAAAAAGTTGATGGAACGGGGTAGGGCAACGTAAGAAAGGGTAAGAACATGAAGAAAAAGATATGAAAAGATAGGAAAAAAAGAAAGGCTACAGGGTAAGAAAGGATGGGTTAAGAGAGGAAAGATAAAAAAAACAGGGAAGGAAACAATTAGAAAAGCAAGGAAGATATAGGAGGGTAGGAAAAGGAAAGAAGAATAGTAGATGTGTGGAAAAGGAAAGAAAAGAGACGAAAAGGAAACGAAAAAATAAGGAAAGACAGGAAAAGGGGGGTGGGAAAAAAAAACAGAGCATGAATGGTATGAAAAGAAAAAAAAAAAATAGAAATAGGAAAGTTTGGGGGGATGGGGGGGGGGGGGTGGGCGGGGGTGGGATATTAACACAAGGGCGGAAACTGTAGGAAATGGGGGTGGTGGTGGGGAATATCGAAAGAAGAAGGAAGGCAGAGACGGAAACGGAAGAAAAAGAAGAGAGCGAAAAGCAACCGGAGGAAGGAGAAGAGAAACGTCAGGAACGTGAAGAAAAAGATAGAAACGCGGCAGAAAAGGGAGCAGGTAGGTTCAACGGAAACTGCACATGAAACAGGAAACGGTATCAGGTGGACTGAACGAAACCTCCGAAGGCAACAAGGAGCTATTAAAAAAAAAAAAAAAAAAAAGAACGAAAAAAGGGGAGGTAAAAAACAACAACAAGAAGCAAAACCAAAACGGGATCTTTCAGTGTTGGAGTCGTCCCAACACCGAGGGAGCTGCTTTGATCATCGTTGTTCTGCCCCAGATTCCGCAGAGAGAGAGAGAGGAGAGAGAGTAGGTAGAGATATGAAACCAGTTATGCATCATCAGTGGCTTATATTCGCCCAAACCAGACTGACCGTGTTTCCGAGGTAGGTATGAGCCGTGGGTACAGATTCCATCTTCGGCATTTCACTCGGTGGCACGGCGACGTTTGCGACAGCGCAGCCTCATGCTCGCGCTGACCCGCGCGTTCAGGGGTTTCGTCCGTAGGAAAGCGAGCGGGAATTTACGGACAAAGCAACCGTCGTTTCTTCTGGCTGGTTTTGTCGGCAAAGGGGCATGTCACAACAGTGTGCCATTCGTATGCCAGAGTTCGTTGTTTATGTGCAGGAGAGTGTAAGGGTTGTTGTGTCAGGTCGTTTGTTTTTGGTGGTTGAGTCGTCGTTCTTCGTTCGCGTGCTGCCTCTGGTCGCATCTCCTAGGGTATGTCTGCCTCTCTCGCTCGGGTCTCTGTCGTCTGTCTGTCTGTCTGTCTGCTGTCCGTCTGTCTGTCTGTCTGTCTCTCTCCTCTTAATCCTCCATCGCTCCACTTCCTACCTCTCTCCTCAATCTCCGGCCTTGATCTTGGCAGTCACGCATCG
>JADBJO010018493.1:12500-35263 GCA_016801955.1 Conus betulinus | reverse complement strand
AAAAATTTGTTAAAACTTTAAACCTTATGTTGGCAGATTGTAACAAGGCTCCTCTTCTAGAGCCCTACACCTTATCCATTCTGTTAAAAAGAACTCAGTATATTATAGTAATTTACTAGATGATAAAAAAATACCAAAATGCACTCAGAAGTGGAATGAAAAACTGGAAACTAATATTAATTGGAAGGCAACTTTTAGAAAAGTGAAAAAGATTCAAGAAATAAAATTAAAATGGTTTCAGATCCGAATAATACTTAAAATTATAGCAACCAATGTAATTCTTTCATCTATGGGAGTAAAACCCGATGACAGATGCAGTTTCTGCCGTGAAAGAAAAGATAGTATAGAGCACATGCTTTGGAGATGTGAATATGTCAATCACTTTTGGAAAGACTTTGAAAACGCTGTCAAAGAAAAATGTCCACACATTACATCCTTTTCTGTAAGTGAACAATTGGTTATCTTTGGTAACAACAATAGTTTTAAATCAGACGGTGTATTTGACTTGATTCTTCTTCTTGCAAAATTTTATATTTACACATGTAAAATGAACGACCAGGTACCTCAATACAACACATTCAAAATAATTCTGAAAAAGCGATATGAAACCGAAAAATACACATAGCTTACACAATGCTTCAATCAAGAAATTTTCATGTTAATTGGCAATTTTATAAACAACTTATTAGTATAGAAGTAAACTGAACCATGGATATAAAATATGTATCTATATATATATATATATATATATACACATATGAATGTGCATATGTAAGTGTGTATGGTGTCTGTATATATGTATATATATATATAGGTATGTAAACGTAATATGGATGTATGAAAATATATATGGGTATATGTGTGTATATAAATTAAGCGACAAATAGTGAATATAGAAACACGACAGCAAAATAGGGTAAAAAAATAATAAAAAGGGGAGAAGGTAAACAATGGAAAAGAAAAAATTAGAACGAAGTATAGTCGTTGTTGTTGTTGTTGTTGTTGTTGTTGTGTGTGTGTGTGTGTGTGTGTGTGTGTGTGTGTGTGTGTGTGTGTGTGTGTGTGTGTGTGTGTGTGTGTTTGTTTGTTTGTTTGTTTGTTTTGTTTTTTGTTTTTTTTGTTTGTTTGTTGTGTGTGTGTATGTGTGTGTGGTGTGTGTGTGTGTGTGTGTGTGTGTGTGTGTGTGTGTGTGTGTGTGTGTGTGTTTTGTTAGTGTTAATTCATTTTTCTTTTTAGTGAAATCAATTCCATTCTATTTGATTTAGATGTATGTATTAGTAATATGGTGAAAATAATCTTTTTGTACTTGAGTGTATGTATGTTATCAAAAATGAATTTAAAAAAAGTTAAAAAAAAAAAAAGTTTTCCTAGGCTTGCACTCTTAAAAGTACTTGTAGTTCTGAGAGACAGAATTAAAGAGAGAAATTTGAACATTCAGCACTGATTGAACAACACAGAACTGACACAAGTTAAGTGCAAATTCACACATCAACTTTACATGTCTGTTCTATAGGCTGTGTTTAAGTTGGATACAGTGGACATGTCAATGTTACTGTGAATGCATACTCTTCTACACATCCACTTCGCTTACATACCCCTGTGCAGTAGCCAAAGTGGCTATCATAGGTTTTCCCTGTTTCATCACTGACACAAGTTCAGTGTACTTCCTCACATCAATTTTACTTCCTTACACTCAGTGCAGTAGTTTCAAGTTCGAATACAGTGGGCATGTCAATGTTACTCTAAATGCATACTCTTTTAAACAACCACTTTGCTTGCATACACCTAGTGCAGTAGCCAAAGTGGTGATTATAGACATGCTCTCACTGTTTCATCATTAAGTGAGGGGAAGCTCAGGACAAGCTGAATTGAATTGAATTGAAGTCCACTTGGTATCATTTTGACTTGTCTAAGTCGGAGAGGATAGTTCATCTCTCTCTTGTGGCTGGTGACTGATCCTGCTGTGTTGAACTGTTGCTGTATGGCTGGGCTGTGGTGTGTCTTCACAACCTGTCTTGTCTAGTGGTTGTAGCGAAGCCCTGGTTTAAGGCATAGCCATGGTGTATGGCGTAACCCCGGTCTCTGGCGCGCAGCCATTGTCCCACGTCTGCGATAAAGAGAACTTGGTCTGTAGTTAAGTAGCTAAGGGGCTGGCTTGTCAAGTTCACATATTTACCTTCTATCTTTCAGAAGAGGTGTGAGAACTCAGCCAGCAAATGTTTGCTCTATTGTAGAGTTTCTACTACTAAACTATCAATCTCCACGTTTGTGTAGAGGTTGAGTGAAGCTTACAAAAGGGTAGGAAACAGTAATACAATGCATAACAGTTTTAGTCAAATAACTCTTCAGTGTTTCTTATGAATTAAATCACATTAACATGGAAGACACTTAGCCCAAGTACACATGTGGTGTAGATTTAAAGTCATACACTACAAAGCATTCCAACAATCACCAGCATTTATAAATCAGCTCAGCAGTTTTCACCTAGTGCAGGCATACTGTTTTTTTCTGATCTAAGTTTATCATTCAGTTATCACCTTGACAGATAGAATTGCATACTTGCAAAAGTCAGGTGGAACTGAAGTATAGTGGTTAGATTGTTTATGAAGAATGTTAACCACATGGTAAAAGCTCTCACCACAGGTGGCAAGCAAACTACTACACAGAAAATCATTCATCATTTTGATATATGTCTTCATATGTAGAGACGCCTATGGAGCAAAACTACCCAAAGAGAAAACACCTCCAAAGAAATCCAGACGCCAAGAAGAGATGGACAAGTTCAGGGTCCAAAAGAAAACCTCAAGAAGCAAATGAAGACTGCACAAACACAGCGCCTCAGCAAAAGCAGAATCTGTGAGGAAGAGGAAAAAAGCAAAAAGAAGAAGACACAAGAGCGTTTTTTTCAGAGACCCTTTCAGTTTGCCAGAACTCTGTTCGAGCAGCCAAAATCTGGGACCCTAAGTGTGGACAAAGGAGTTCTTGAGCAGCATCTGAGAAAAAACATACTCTGACTCACAGAGCAAAGCACCACTCGACATTCAAGGTCTGGTGTGGCCAACCAACCCTGAGGAACAGTTCAATGACAAGCCTCCAACGTTGGCGGAAATCAAGAAGGTGGTCGACAAAGCCAGAGCCAAATCATCACCAGGGCCAAACGGAATACCTTACCAGCTGTACAAGAAATGTCCCAAGGTGCTGGAGTGGCTCCACAGGCTGCTGCGATCAGCTTGGAGAAATCAGAAGATCAGCGGCCAGTGGATGACGGCAGATGGTGTGTACATCCCCAAAGAGCAAAACTCAAGTGACATCAGCCAGTTCAGGCAATATCACTACTGAACGTCGAAGGGAAAATCTTCTTCTCTGTCATGGCAGCAAGGCTGACCAAGTACCTCATGGAAAACAAGTACTTGGATGTGTCAGTCCAAAAAGGTGGCATTCCAGGCGTGGCTGGCTGTGTAGAACGTGCCACAATGATCTGGGACGCAATCCAAAGAGCAAAAACAGAAAAGAGAGACCTGGACGTAGTGTGGCTTGACCTGGCAAACGCATATGGATCTGTACCCCATGAGATGATACAGTTGGCTCTTAAGATGTACCATGTGCCAAAGAACATCTGCGACATGCTCAAGAAGTACTTCAATGGCTTCTCAATGCGGTTCTCTACCAAGGAGTACACAACAAGATTGGATCAACTTGGAAGTGGGCATTGCAATGGGCTGTGCCATTTCCCCAATACTGTTCGTGTTGGCAATGGAAGTCATCTTGAAAGCAGCAACAAGCAACGGCAAGACAAACAGACCTTGGCGATGGATACAAGATGCCCCCTCTCAAGGCCTTCATGGATGACACTACAGTGATTTCATCCAGAGAAGACGAGACACGTCATGTGCTGGAGAGGCTGGACGACATAGTTGCCTCATCCAGAATGAAGTTCAAGCCAAAGAAATCACGGAGTCTCTCACTGAGGAAAGGAAAAGTGGCCGAATCTGTGGTCTTCAGTGTTGCCAACCAGACCATTCCAACAGTAACAGAAGAGCCAGTCAAGAGCCTTGGAAGATGGTATGATGATACGCTGAAAGACACACAAAGAGCAAAAAAAAAAAAACAACAGATGTCGGAAGAAGGCTTGGAGACCATTGACCAGTGTGGGCTCCCTGGCAAATACAAGGTCTGGTGTCTGCAGTTCATGCTGATACCAAAGCTCCTATGGCCTCTGATGATATACGACATCTGCACCAGCATAGTGGAGGCAATGGAATCCAAAATCAACAAGTTCACAAGGAAATGGCTTGGTGTCCCACCCTGTCTGACTGACATAGCGCTATACTGTCGCCAAGCAAAGCTGAAACTACCACTGAAATCCATCCTGGAGGAATATAAAGCAGGGAAGATCAGACTTCAAAGCATGCTGGAGGACTCAGGAGACAAGGTGGTTGAAGCAATCAAGCCCCAGCTGAAGACAGGCAGAAAATGGAAAGTTCAAGAGGCGATGGATTCTGCAAAAGAAAGTCTCAAGATCAGAGAAATAACAGGACACACACAACCAACAGAGACAAGGACTGGGGGGGTGACCAAAACTGAATGGTGGTCAAAGGCCAAAGGAAAAGCCAAAAGAGACATGATGATTCAGGAGATGAGAAAAGAAGAAGACCAACAAAGACTCCAAAAAGCAGTCCAGCAGAGCCAGCAAGGGCAATGGACAACGTGGGAGAATGCACTCCAAAGAAGTCTCACTTGGAATGACATTTGGCACATGGCCCCTCTCAGGATCAGCTTCATTCTCAGATCTGCATATGACCTCTGCCTTCAAATGCAAACCTGGTGAAGTGGGGAAAAACAGACGATCCTTCATGCCCCCTTTGCCATGAAAAACAAACAGTGGAGCATGTCCTAAGCTCATGTAAAGTAGCCCTGGCTCAAGGAAGGTACACATGGAGGCACAACCAAGTGCTCAAAGAGATTGTACAAGTAGTCTGGGCTAGTACCAACACCACAAAAGGGAAAATCAGGACTCAAAAGCACCTGCAACATTCTTCACGGCAGGAGGCAGCGAATCATGGCCAAGAACAACAGTGCCACTCAGAACATGCAGGCAGAGTCTGCTGGACGGGGCAGATGACTGGCAGTGCACAGCAGACCTCCCAGAATGGAATAGTCACCCAGAGATTATCAGCAAGAGTGGCATGAGACCAGACATAGTATTACACTCTCAGTCAACCAAGCAGCTGATCATGATCAAGCTCACGGTGCCATATGAGAACAGAATGGAGGCAGCTCAGATCTACAAGACTGAAAAGTATGCTGTGATCTGGCAAACAGCCTGAGGAGAGAAGGCTATCAGGTCAAAGTCCTCACTGCAAAAATTGGAGTTAGGGGATTTGTGGGAACGTCTGCATACAGCCTCATGAAACAACTCTCAGTTGCAGGGAGGGAAAAAAAACCAGAGCCCTGAAAGCAATGGCAGAAGCAGCAGAGAGGTGTTCAAGTTGGATCTGGTCAAGGAGGAACAAAAGTGAACTTCATAAGGCTTAACTTTCCTACAAATATCAGGTGTCCCTGTGGCTCAGTGGTTAGTGCATGAGTCATTAAGTGGAAATGAGCATGTCCAGAAGGGCATGGGTTTCGAATCCCAGCCATGGCTCATCCCAAGATGAGAAAAAAAGGGGCAGCAGAGGGACATCCAGAGTCATGAACCGGGTGTGGCCCACCCCCTAGAGTGTCAGGAGATAAGGGCCGAAACACTTGCTTGAAGGGGGCTTCTCTTCTGAGGACTCTCTGCTGCAGTTTTAACCCAGTGCAGGCATACTGTTTTTATGATCTAAGTTTATCATTCAGTTATCACCTTGACAGATAGAATTGCATACTTGCAAAAGTCAGGTGGAACTGAAGTATAGTGGTTAGATTGTTTATAAAGAATGTTAACCACATGGTAAAAGCTCTCACCACAGGGTGGCAAGCAAACTACAACACAGAAAATCATTCATCATTTTGATATATGTCATCAAGTAGAAGCACAAAGTTACCCTGTTAAATCACATGGTATACATATGATCAATGAATAGATTTGAAATGTAAAACATAGTTTCAACTTTTCAACATTTCCTGGGATGAATCAATGACTTAGATTTGGGATCAAGAAGTAGAAGGAGATAAGTAAGCCCTCTCTCTGGTTGTCCCTTTGTCTTGCACTGTTGTAATCTACAACTGGTGTCAGGAATCAGCGAAGTTGCAACACGAAAAAATCTGCTATATGTATTAAATCAGATTTCTGATCTGGCTGAGAGGGTGTCAATCAAAACACTGAGAGTGAGAGGGGGAGGATTCTATTCCTCTCATCATTCACCTCGGATGAAAACGTTTGAACTTTAATGGACCCTTGGCACCGAGATCAACGTATCATAATTAATAAAGTGTAGTGTATGAATGTATTCTAATTAGCTCAGTGAAGGTCACCACAATGTCTTCACCCAAAACCTGCGCACAACCATCTGAGTGTGGGTGGGTGAATATATAAATAGGAGGGGGAGGAGGGTAGATGGAGGAGAGGGGGATTTAGAGAAGGAGGGTTGTTTGCAAGATGCAGGCCTCATGCCATTGTTCTAGGTGATGGTTACGAGACACCTGGGTTGAATTTTCTGCTGTGTCATGTTGCCACATTTGGGAGTGAGGGAGTGTTGAGAAGGGAAGGAAGGTGGAAGAAGGACAAAGATGCTTCGCTCACTGACAGATGTAAACATTTTTCCACACGACTTGCAACATCATGGTGATAAGGAAGGGAAGGATGAGGGAGGAGTTGGCATAACTTTTGAAATCTATTCTGCTGATTGGGGTTTATGCACTTTGTACAAGAGGGTGAGTGGGACCGATCAGGTGGACTTGTCAAGTGATTCATCACAACAGGTACTTCAAAAGTGTTGAGTATTGGGTCAGGTTATGACAAAAGAACATTGGATGTTAATCTTGGTCTCCTCATTCGCTCTTTTTATGGTTTCAACCATTTTTCACGAATTTTTCACTCACTGCTAGAGAAGGACCCCAATATGTGAACTATTAAACACTTCCCTGCAGCTGTCCATGGACAGATTACGTCATTGTGGCTCACAGTCAAATTGATTTTTATGGCACTGACTTTCATACCATGTCTTTTAGTAGTTGTATCAAGTCTTTTAACATGCTTGGCAAACTCTTGTACACTGCCTGTGAGGCCATGTAAGTCGTCTGCACTACAACAGTTCATGACCATTCTTTCTCCAATCCAACTGTGCTGACATGATGTTCAAGTGCATCAGCTATGATAAGCTCCAGTAATATATTGAAAAGTGTGGGGGGAGATAACAGGCATCCTGGACGAACCCCAACCAAAGTATTGCGCTACTCTCCAGTGCCACTTTGTGTGAGTACTGCATTGGTTACATTTGAGTGCAGATGCTAGCTAATGTTAATCAGCTTTTGTCCTGCTTACATTTCTATAGAGTCGCCCATACAGCCTCCACTGTTGAACACCTTCTGGAAGTCCACAAACTTGTGAGAACTCCCTCTGGTATAGGATGTGCTAATCCCAAAGGGTAAGCAGGTAATTTGTTCCAGGGTAACTTTTACACAGTCCAGCCTGTTTTTTTAAGCAATAGTGGTGTCTGATTTGTTGCTATGATCTTTTCAGATTGACTGCATGCATGGGCTGATCAGACAGATCATGCGGTTATTCTGTCAGTGTTGGAAATATTGCTTGTGGGGTGTATTGGAGGATTCCTAAAACAGAAACTGGTGAGGGAGGGGATGAAAGAAAAAGACAGAGAAAATGATGGATGGACAACATTCCAACAATTGGCAGAGATCCAGGTCCTACCACACAACCGATAGATTTTGAGGAGCCTGTTGAACAGTTGTTCAGATTGGCGGGCCAACGCCTCCTCACAGAGTTATGGGAGAAGGAGAGAAGAACACACACACACACACACACACACACACACACGCACGCACGCACGCACGCACGCACGCACGCACGTACGCACACACGCACGCACACACGCCAAACACAAACACACACACCACTCACACACACTCGCAGACAGACTCACACACACACACACACACACACACACACACACACACACACACACACACACACACACACACACACACGCCTCTGTTAGCGCCCGTATTGTCGGTGGCAGATTTTGTCACCGGCACATAGTTACTGTTGCCAGTGAAGTTGATTTCTTGTGGTGAACTCCTCATCATACACTGTGGCCAATGACAATATATGCCGAAGTGCAACAGAACGTGCTACAAAGCCGGCACAGATCGTCCCTGGCTATATTAAAACATTGGGGCATTGTGCTCTTTTTCACATCTCTGACGCATAAATCTTATTATGTGAAGAAACCAGCACATGTGGCGGAAATACACAAAATATTTAGGACAGTCCCGGGTAAATCATATTCATTGGAATGTGAAAGACCCAACATTTTGCCTGCAATCACTAACCAGTAACAAAAAGAACTGCGCTCCTGTCTTTTAAGAATCATTACACGTAGAACACTAATGAAAGTGACTGACAAGAGCCGATTCTGATTTCTCATTTATTTATATCTGAACAGCTGATCAAATGGTTCACTCTGGAAAGGTGTTACATGTGTTTCCTATTAGCAGAAGATTCGCAAAGTCAGTCTTCAAATGACCGTTACAGAAGTTCCCAAACGGACACGCATTCATCAGCTCCACAATAGTATATAAATCATCTCTTTAAAATTCCAAAACCTTGGTAATATATTGGAAAGCTCGAAAATCATTACGCAGCACAGCTAATCTGAACGCGCTTTATAATTTAGAACCAGCTGGAACATCTTGGACTTTCAGAAGGTTTTAAAGCAAAGCTTCCGGAAACTATAACATTTAAGATGCATGTGTATACATCATCCGTTGACTGAAACGTCACATGAACTGGTCCTTCAAACATCTGTGGTAACACAAAAGAAGAGATGTAAAGAGTAGAAGATCGGTATCCTTTGTCTGTGACAAACACATGAAAGAGATGTAAAGAGTAGAAAATCGTTATCTTTCGTCGTTTAAACATCTGTGGTAAACACAAGAAAGAGATGTAAAGAGTAGAAGATCGGTATCTTTCGTCGTTTAAAACATTTGTGGTAAACACAAGAAAGAGATGTAAAGGTTAGAAGATGGGTATTTTTTCGTCGTATCAAACATCTGTGGTAAACACAAGAAAGAGATATAAAGAGTAGAGGATCGGTATCTTTCGACGTTTAAACAGCCGTGGTAAACACATGAAAGAGATGTAAAGATTAGAAGATAGGTATCTTTCGTCGTATTAAACATCTGTGGTAAACACAAGAAAGTGACGTAAAGAGTAGAAGATCGGTATCTTTCGTCGTCGTCGCTTTCCCATTGCTCGAATTTGTTGGGAGTCCGTTTGCTCGGTCAGGTCACTAACTACCTCCGTGCCAGAGAACCATTCAGTTGACCAGGCCGCCCTGCCGTCTCCTCGCATGGTGTCCAATCTTCAGCGTGGTCAGCATTCTGCCTGCGCACAGCTTTGACTTTCGGGCCAACCACGGTGTAAGGAGACTGTTAAACAAATTCGAGTGAAGTCTGGATGTAAGGAGACTGTTAAACAAATTCGAGTGAAGTCTGGATGTAAGGAGACTGTTAAACAAATTCGAGTGAAGTCTGGATGTAAGGAGACTGTTAAACAAATTCGAGTGAAGTCTGGATGTAAGGAGACTGTTAAACAAATTCAAGTGAAGTCTGGATGTCTGGAGACTGTTAAACAAATTCGAGTGAAGTCTGCAGTCTAAGAAGATACACACCACCACTGCAATCTTAATTTGGCAACGTTCCATAATTGTCGGGTTTTATATTTCACTTTTACTCCCAATATGCCGATATCCCAAACCTCTTCTCTCTGTCTCTGTCTCTGTCTGTCTGTCTGTCTGTCTGTCTGTCTGTCTGTCTGTCTGTCTCTCTCTCTCTCTCTCTCTCTCTCTCTCTCTCTCTCTCTCTCCATATTATTGTAATAGATACCTTGATTGATAAACAGGTAAATAGACGACTAGACGCATAAATAGATTGATAGAGAGATAGAGATAAATACATACATACATACTGACTGACTGAAACCAATTTATTGTCAGATTAACTCAAGGTTGTACTGACAAATACATACATACATACATACATACATACATACATACATACATACATACACATATAGACACATAGATAGATTGAGAAAAGCGAGAACGGTGACTAAACGACAATACTTTCTAATGAGGATGTGTAAGAAGTCAGTGCATAGTCGGTTCGCATTGGATTGTCTTGATTTAAAACTCCCTCCCTCTCTCTCTCTCTCTCGCTCGCTCGCTCGCTCTCTCTGTCAAACTGGAGGGGAATTGATCTATGCGGATGAGTCTTGGAAATATCTCTGAGAGAGAGAGAGAGAGAGAGAGAGAGAGAGAGAGAGAGAGAGAGAGAGAGAGAGTTTTTAAAAATGTTTGAGATGGATAGGGGATGGGGGGAATGGGGGGAGGTAGTGGTGTTGAGATTTATAGGTTTTGTAATTGACAGGGAGACAGGGAGAGTTACTGCGTCATTCGTAATTTATCGCTCAGAGTAAAAGGGGAATCAGGAAGTTTACGCTCTCTCTCTCTCTCTCTCTCTCTCTCTCTCTCTCTCTCTCTCTCTCTCTCTCTCTCTCTCTCTCTCTCTAACACACACACACTCACAAGCAAGCGCGCGTGGACGAAGAGAAGAGGAATGAGGACACTGAGGTTTTTTTTTGTTTTTTGTTTTGTTTTTTTTTTTTAGAGTGGGGCTCTAGGGAAATACGTAGGCCTATATGGTTAAGTATTTAAAACAGTCACATGCAAACACACTATTCCACCGACGCGGTATTCTGGCCATGAAACATTTGCTTCGTCATACTGAGATTTACCTGATGAAATGCTACTTGTTTTTTCATCATGTGATTACAATGACACTTAAGTCCCGAAATAGATATCTATTCGATGCAACCAACGAAACGTTCGTGGGGACTGTTCTTTTGACAACAGCAGAGTTTTGTGTGTCGTTGTAGTTGTGGAAAATGGAAACCAGACGACAATTCGTAAACTTGTACCAGTTTGCTCTCTTGATATGGACATCTACACTCAATGCTATGCCCTCGGAATTTTTCTCATTCTTACTGTTTCAGCGATCACAAACTTTATCTGTGGTCAGATTCTGCAGCTTTCTTTACAGCTTTAAAATTTGAAGACAATTTTCTACAGTTTGGTATAAAATGTGACCTTTTTGCATAATTTTCATTTCGTGATAAGTAAACTGTCATAACCTATATCTGTTTAAAATGTCTTAGCTAATAATAGCTGATGAGATGGATTAAACGAAAACTAGAAGCCAAACAAACAAACAAACAATGACGTCATTTTACTGGGGATTGTCACAATTATGATTGTCTTGCACCCGGTTTTTATGGTGACCTTGTCAACGGAAGCTTCCATCTATCAGTCTCTCTGACAAGCCAGATGCAGAAAGCCTCACACAGGCCTGTTGACTCAGGCGAGGACCTGTTTGATTTTTCTTTGTTAGTTCCATAAACTTGGACTGTTCTTAACCGACTTCTTCATGCTAAAGTTATCCTTTGTTAGTATCATGAACTTAAACTTTTATCAACAGACTTCTTGATGTTAAAGTTTTTCTTTGTTAGTATCATGGAGTCTGACTGCTCTTAACACACTTCTAGATGTTAAAGTTTTTTTTTTTCTTTTTTAGTATCATGGACTTTGACTGCTCTTAACAGACTTCTCTATGTTAAATGTTGTTTTTGTTAGTATCATAAACTATGACTTTTTTTAAAAGGCTTCTTGATGTTACAGTTTTTCTTGTTACTGTCATGGACCATTTTTGTCTGGTCCAAATTGTGGAGACACTTCGGACAGGCACAAGTTTCCTGTTCACGGTTGACCCGTTTACCTAACAGCTACTCACCTGCGTTTTGTGTCAGTCAGGTGAGCGAGGCTTTCCCTTCAGTCTCCACAGAGATGCCGGTACAGCAACACCCCAATGAACTGAATGGAGACTGAAGGCAAGTCCTCGCTGGTAGTCAGGTTTGTGTGGAGGTTAGCGTTTGCACTAATAATGTTTTTTTTTTTCTGCAGGTGGCTGGGAACTTTCAAGTGCTTGGTAAGGGACTGAAATATTTAATTGTTCCCTTGATATATATTGTGTGATAAACAAGACTTGACGGGAGATAGGGTGACTGTAGGAAGTTGTGGTTTTAGTGAGTCGAGAGGTGGATGAGAAGAATGGAGTGAGTAGATGGAAGAAAGAATATGTCTGCTTTTATGTGATCAGGGAAATGTAATGTAGCTAGATGTATTATTGAAAAAAAGATATTGTTTAACTTTCCCTTAAAGTATTATAATGACGTGAGTGTTGGTGAGCTCTGGAAGTGAGCAATGAAAATTATTGTGCTTAATTACTGGAAACTTTGTTCTGATTCCTGTTGTGGACACGTCTAGTGATGATAATGTGGAAAGATAAAAAATATTCTTTTCTTGAGAAAAGGGGACAAAAGGAATTCGTTCCTTTATAGTAATAATTGCATTCTTGGTACTTTGAAAAGTGTTACATGTGGAAATCCTTTTCGTCAATGCAATTACTCATGGTGTTAATCGAAGAATTTTTCTATTGTATTGCACCCACTGTATGGACACTTTTTAGATTCTATTATGGGTATATTCCCCCCAAATTCCGGTTTAATGTATTAAGTGAAGAGTGACTGCTAGTGACAAACAAGAACGATAAATATGCAGGAAGTAGGCTAGATAATCAAGGTAGCTATCAGTTCCCCAGGTTTCGGTGAAGACCCGTGTCCGACCTGGAGCTGACTGCCAACCGGATGTGGGGTGCAGCCCGTACCCAGCCACTGATTCCATCCAGAGGGATGTGGAGAGGCTGACCGAGTGGTCAGTAGACATCGTGTGTGTTAAAGGGCTTCAGAGTTCTCCGTCGGGACGACGACGTGTGTTTCTTCTGTTGTGTGGGAGTCCCTTGAAGGACTCCACGAACTGTTTCCTAGGGCGGCTTCCGTAGTGTGTGAGGACTGTGTGACTTGGGCTGGACGTGGCTGGGTGCATGAACTGTTTGTGGTGACACTGCTGTGAGTGTCAGCGTAGCCTGCGCGAAAAAAAAAAATATGTCAGTTTAGCACCTTGTGTTATTATGTAACTGGGGTGGCATGAATTTCTTGATGTGCCTGCTTGTTCTTGTTATGTAGTATGTTTTTGTTATGATTTGATAGCTCAGGAAGCAAAAATAAAAAAAAAAAAAGGAAGAAACTTCACTCGTTACCTGGCTATCTGCGTTCGTGTGGTGTGGTGTGGGTGTGGATGTGAGATACACAGTAGAACACACACCGCAAACCATCCGTATGAATGGACTTTGTTATTAACAGACTTGCGTGGACAGACTGCAGCTGATCAAATAGGACTTTTGTCTTGGAAACAGCATCTGGCTTCTCGACAGATAAAAGGATCTTGAATGTTTTCTTGGGCTTTCAACGTTTGCTTGAATGTGGCTGTCCATGTCTTTGTGTCTCGCCAGCCACGTGGCAAAGGTGATCTTATTTACACCGGCATCCTTTAACAAACAAACAAAAAAAAAACTTATGTGGTCCAGTGTAGCACTTCAAGGACAATCTACTGGCATCATGATATATAGGTCTTGATTGTCCATGAAGCCATACGAGACTGCTGTGAAGGCATGGCATGAAGGCAGACATTGTTCTGAACTCTGCAAGTGATGGCTGACTGCAAACACACGTTCGGCGGAAGTGACTTCTTAATTGCCCGTAACTGACTTCCTTAATGATGGAAATGTCTCCTGGTTTGCTGATTACATTCTAAAGGTTAACAAACTCCTCTGCAAGTTTTAACAGGAGACCATCGGGAGAAATATTTCTGTACGTGGGTACAAAACACACACAACACTGACGTATGTCGTTGACCTTTGCGCCCATTTATATTTTCACCATTCTAATACTATTCTACTTTTGCTGCAGTACCTGTTTAATGAGAGCTTATTTCTCCCCCTTTTTTTCTTGAACCATACTCAGCTTGCATGCAAATGCTAATAAAAACAGTTTGAAAAGGTTTGTTTGCGACGGCCCAGTAAATGTTTTAAACATTTGATGTTAACGTCGCCTGAATTTTTCATGCAATCCTTTCAAAATTGTAAGGTTTACATTGAACAATTTTTCAAACAATTTAATGAAGTATCAAATTTTTCATAACGTTAAGACACGATACCACACACATGTTTGTAATACTGAAAAATGCCAGTGACATAAATCTTATAGCGGTTGAAAAGTGGTTAAAATATTGCTCAATGTGGGACTCGGACCTTCGCTCACCTGCGGATCAGACGTGTTTTTGTGCGCTCTGCTGAAATGTTCTCTATCTCCACTTTGTGAAAAGCTAGGACTTTCACTTTATTTGCAAAATGTAGCATATTACTGTCATCATAGAGTCCTTCAAGTCAAAGAAAGTTCTTTAAGTTTGTGTGTGTGTGTGTGTGTGTGTGTGTTCATAATTTCAAAAGAAACCTTTCATCCAGATCGAGGCCGAAAACGAAAACTGATCAACGCGAGAAGAGCGTGAACACATAGGTGTCATGGCTTAAAATTCCGTGCCAGGTGAGGTTGGGCGCAGGCAGGGCAAGATGATGAGTGTGTAGGCCTTGAGTGTTTCATGGAGACGTACGTACTTCAAAAAATGTGTTTGCCTCTCATGTTGATGACAGTGAAGTAATATGTGCTCTTCAGATTGACTAACGTGACGGCACACTCTGTAAAAGTACAGGAAATATTTTCTTATATTGCGGTTCGAGAGAGGAGAGGGAGGGGTGACAGGAAGAGGGAAAAAAACCAACAACATGTAGGGAGAGACTAACTGATGCTAGCGAGAGAATGTCAAGTCGCCCCATCACTAAATCTCTTCAAGGCCAAAGAAGTAGCAAAAGGAAATCATCCTCGACGTCATCAGCAAGTGACTCTAGCACAGTCCCGTTCCCGCCTCAGTATCTCAAAGCAAATCACGGCAAAATTTGAAAACAGAAGAAAGAAACTGAAGTTATTCTAGAAGAAATGGAGGTGCAGAACGCCCTAGACGAAATTAAGAATCAACTCCAAAACATAGTGACCAAAGAGGAATTTAAAAATCAACTCCAAAACTTAGTGAGCAAAGAGGACTTTCAAAGATTGAGAGAAGAAATGAACAGTGTTGTGTCTAGACTGACAAACAGAATCGACAAACTAAAAAGCGACATGTTTGATTTTGCAGACGGAAAAGGACAAACTCAGGAGTGAAAGTCAACAACTGAAGGAAGAGAATAAAGAACTGAAAGGAAAACTACAACAGTATGAGAGGGGGTATACAGGACTTAAACGTGAATTAAACGATAACGAACAACATGGTCGCCAGTGGAATCTTCGTCGTGTGTACGGTGTCTCAGAGGCTGGTGGAGAGGAGCTCGTGAATGACTGTGTTAAAAAAATGTGTGACTGTCTTCAAAGAAAAGGTGGGTGTAGATGTGAAAAACAGTGACACTGAAATAGCTCATCGCTCAGGTAGGAGGGGTGGAGCAAGGCCCCGCCTGATCCTCGTCTGCTTTCACTCCAGGAGACTGAGGGAGGAAGTACTCCACAACCGCCTACAACTGAAACAGTCTGGCATCTCCATCGGCGAAGACCTGACTCAGGCCAACTACAGACTGTTAAAAAAGGCCAGTGAACACTCAGCCACTTTAGCAGCATGGTCAACCAACGGCAAAATACTCGCCAAACTGAAAAATGGAAAATTGCTTAAAGATTGATATTGAAACCAACGTAGAAGAAATGTTTAGAAGAGAAATGTAGTGGGTTTTTTTCTTTTTCTTTTCCCAAAATACATACACAGGTGTGTGTTACTGTGTGTGCGTGCATGCGTGCGTGAGTTCGCGCGCGCGCGCGCGCGCGTTCGTGTGTGTGTGTGTGTGTGTGTGTGTGTGTGTGTGTGTGTGTGTGTGTGTGTGTGTGTGTGTGTGTGTGTGTGCAAACATATGTATATGTGTGTATTTGTATGCATGTATTTGGGTATGTATGTGTATGAGTATATCTATGAATAAAATGTGTATGTATATACAGGTGTGCATATGACCATAACTTTAAATAGTCTAAAAAGAGGGAGATATTTTGGGGAGGGGGAATGGTAGAATCATGATAAAATCAGAAATGAGGATTTCCTCTTTCACCCTCCGTCGGAGCAGATATGCATAGTTATGCATATGGTATGTGGATACGGATATGTATGCGTGTATATAGGTATGTTTATGACCCTAATATCTGACAGTCCACTAAGAGATTTCAGGGGGAGCGGGGGCTGGGGTGGGGGTGGGGTGGGGGTGGGGGCAAAATCAGAACGAGGATCCCCTTTTTCGCCCTCCGTCACTGCAGGCCTCCTTTAATCGCAGATTAGAGCTGGGGATGATGGTGATGTCAAATGAAAACAAAATGTTTTTGATGTACAAAAATTTTCTTTATTTTTTATTTTTATTTTATTTTATTTTATTTTTATTTTTTTGACAGGGAGAGTAACTGGGGGTTATGGGTGGGGATATATGCCATAGGACCACTTCAGAATAGATGAATTGAGATTTCCAACCATTCTCATATGGAGAGACATGACAAACTGGATCTCGGTGAATATACTCTTTGGTTGTGAATAGAGCAATAATTTCTGTTAAGAAAGAAGTGAATTGGTTATTTTTAAAAGAATTATGAATGATGCACAATCAGATTGGAACTACACAGGGGCACACACGCAGGGGCACACACACGAGTACACACACTGCCGCCTCACTCATGCGGGCATGGGTGCACGCACGCACAAGAGGTCGGGGAGGGACGTGAGGATTTAGAGTGAGTATGCAAAGAGTTTGCTCTTTTGACAGATTACTCTGATAATCTAAAAAAAACGAAGTGTGAAAAATGAGAGGCAACAACATGGAGTGAGATTTTTCTTTTTTTGTTGTTGTTGTTTAATATATATATATATATATATATATATACATTTTTTTTCCCCAGAGGCCAACATTTGGCCCAGTGTTGATGCCTAATGATAATGTGATGGAACCCCGTACTCACCGTTAACTCTTTTTTTTCTGAATGAAAAAGGTAAATGTATATTGTTTGTATGGGTGCACCGCACGTAGCCAAATTCTCTCTCTGTCCCTCTCTCCCTCAAGCATACACACCCGCGTGTGTGCGTGTGCGTGCGCGCGCGCGCGCGCGTGGGCGGGCAGGTGCTCGCACTCGCTCGCTCGCGCGCGCGCGCGCGCGCACACACACACACACACACACACACACACACACACACACACACACACACACACACACACACACACACACACACACACACACACACACACACACACACACACACACACACACACACACACACACACACACGTGCGCACAGGCAGGGGAGGGGGGCGTGCGAGAACACACACACACACACACACACACACACACACACACACACACACACACACACACACACACACACATTCACAGACATGTATGCACTTACATGCATGTACGCGCGCGCGCACAAATGCACGCATGTAAGAAATAGTGATTGACTATAGGAACCCCCCCCCCCCCCCCCTGCTGCCCCATTTCACACATGTGTTTGTCATGTCACTCAACATCCAAAACAAGAGGAAGGACATGTATGGTCAAAATGAATTGTTTTGTTCGTTGTATCAGTCTTCTCTAAATTATTCTTTGTATGCTTCTTCCAATTGATTTTTGACTGTATTTGTTTTTCTCTTGAATGTATGTCAATTTTGAGTGGAATGTGCTACTTGCTTTTCAAGTATATGATTTAGATGTAGAAAACCCGTATGTGGGAACTGTGTTTTGGCTATGTTATAGTCAGTATGGGAGAGAGGTGGTGGTGGTGGTGGTGGTGGTGGTGGTGGTGGTGGTGGGGGTGGGGGGGGGGGGGGGGGGGGGGGGGGGGGGGGGTGGGGGGGTGGATTAATGAGAAGGGATGTTCAAATCTCACTTGCTTGACTTTTTTTTTTTTTTGGCCCCCCTCCTCTCCCCCCGCCCTTTTCTCGCGCCCCCCTGCCCGACCTCCTCCTCCCTCTTCCTTCTTTTTTTGCAACAGAAGTAGGATGGGGTTCCGGGGTTGGGTGGGGGTGGGGAGTTTTAACGTGAATGTGGTGACTGAAACGTTTTGCCAGATAAATCGACAAATATATACCTTAACTCAAGGGAACCTGTTGAGAGGGGTGGGTGGGGGAGGAGGTGGTGCGGGGGGAGGCTATGAGACTGAAGTCAAATTATGTTGTGAGGAAGTCTGTCTTCTTATTTTATGATATCTTGGTCCCGTGATATCTTTTCAACCACATGAGCATCTCTCTCTCTCTCTCTGTCTGTCTGTCTGTCTGTCTGTCTGTCTGTCTCTCTCTCTCTCTCTCTCTCTCTCTCTCTCTCTCTCTCTCTCTCACTGGGGAAATGGGAGTAAGAGGAATGAAGAGATACTTTACATTTTATTCATCTAGAAATGAACAGTGTTCCAAAGTCGAATGCCATTACAATGTTCTTTTCCTGTGAAAGATATTGATACTAGTTTTTACTGTGGATACACTTCATCTATTGCACTTATGCCTCGCCAGGATTGTCGAGGAGAACTTTTGACTTTTTGATTGCATGTTTTGTTGTTATTGTGTAAACAAGATGTTTAATAGTTGTACATGTACATTTGTTTCTATTTCTATCTGTTATATTAGGATCATCTGCATTCAACAGTTTAATATCAGGATATGTCAGCGATATTGTGTAAACAGAATTGGCACGCAGGGAACTGCTTTAAAGAATACCCTAAATTTAAGGGAAAAAAAACGAAATCATGAATTGTCTTATAGTTTCATCTCTTAACTGTCAGGGCCTCGGTACTTTCAGAAAAGAAGAGATGTCTTTCAATTTTTTGCGACAGAAAAAATACTCTGTATCAGAGCGGAAATGGGGTTATGAGTGTGTATACGCTTCCAACAATACAAGGTCTAGAGGAGTAGCTATTTTGCTGAATAACAATTTTGAATTTAAAATCATAAACACTATAAAGGATGTCAATAGTAATTATGTAATTCTAGTATTGAATACAGTGGAAAAGACATAGTTTTAGTAAATATTTACGGTCCAAATAAAGATGAGCCATCTTTTTTGATGAATATACAAAAGAAAAATCGAAGAGAATAAAATTCGGGATGTAATATTGGAGGAGACTGGAATCTAGATCTTAACCCTCATATAGACTGTGATAATTACAAACATGTCAACAACCCTAAAGCACACAAGAAACTGTTTATAACATGATATCTGATCTTGAACGTGTTGACGTTTGGCGAGAGTTTAATCCAGAAGTTTAAAGGTATAGCTGGATAAGGTTAAATCCAGTACAACAAAGTCGTCTAGACTTTTTCCTTGTATCTCGCTGTTTAGATATGTGAAAGAAGCAGACATTGTATATGGTCATAGAAGTGATCATTCTCTCATAAATACCAAACTAATACTTAGACAGGAAGAAAGGCAAAAAAGCTTATGGAATTCAGCTCTTCCCTTCTTAAAGACCCCAAATATTTAGTAAAATTAAAGAACAATACGCAGCATTACCTTACAAACGGAAAAGTTTAAGCGAAATTCCTGATGATCAGATTCAATTTACAGTATCAGACCAATTATTCGTAGACGTCCTTTTCATGGAAATAAGAGCAGGAACTATATCGTACAGCATAAGAGAAAAGAAAAGACTAACAATTAAGGAAGAGACCCCCTGGTAAGAGAAATTTCAGTTTTGGAAAACAACTTAAGTGTTAGTGAAAATGATAACAGTTTACTAAGCAACAAAAGGAACGAGCTGAATGAAATCAGAAAAAAGAAAACAGAAGGGGTAATTATTAGATCAAAAGCAAGATGGGCTTCATGGGGTGAGAAAATAAGCAAACATTTTTGTTCCATGGAAAAAAACATTCCGTTAGCGAACAAATGACAAAGCTAATCACAAAGCAAGGTGATGTACTGTCAGAAACTAATGACTTGTTGAAAGAAACTAAATACTTCTATGAAGAACTATACAAACAAAGAGAAAACACAGAATTAGATATCAGTAATTACGTTACAAAAGTCACAAAACTAACGCAAGCAGAAGGTGAAAATCTAGAAGGTTACATAACTGTAGAGGAAGCATCAAGGGCTTTGAAAAATATGCAGAACGACAAAAGTCCAGGAACAGATGGAATAACGGTTAACTTTTAAAATTTTTTCCTGGAAACAGTTGCGCTGTTTCGTCGTACGCTCATTAAATGAAGGCATTTGAAAGGAGAATTATCAATCACACAAAAGGAAGGGATCATTATACGTTTACCGAAAGAAAGGAATATCTAAAAAAACTGGAGGCCAGTAACGTTACTTAATGTGGTTTACAAAATTGGATCATCGTGCATTGCAAATAGAATCAAGTCAGTCTTGCATAAGCTTATTAATGAAGATCAAACCGGATATTGATTGTACCTGGAAGGTATATTGGAGATAATCTTAGGACAATTTATGACATGATACACTATCTTGAAGAAAATCAGTTACCTGGGTTGCTCGTTTCGATTGACCTCGAAAAAGCATTCGATACAGTAGATTGGCTGTATATGAATGAGGTATTAAAAGCATATGGGTTCGGTGAATTTGTCCGCAACTAGATTTCAGTCTTTTATACGAACGTAACGGTGAATGGTAAAATATCAACAGCTTTATATAATCCAAAGAGGCTGTCGCCAGGGTGACCCAATTTCTCCATACTTGTTTGTTTTATGTGTAGAATTACTAGCTTGTAAAATAAGAGAAGATACTGATGTAAGAGGTATAAAATTAGCAGATACAGAATTCAAGATAAGTCAGTTTGCAGATGATACCACCTGTACTTTAGAAGGTGACAGACGTTCATATGTAAAATTGTTTTGATACACTTGATGAGTTTGATGCCATCTCAGGTCTTAAATTGAATTATGAAAAGACTCTAAACGTATGGCTTGGTAGTAAGAAAAATTCGAAAGAAACTTACTTAAACCATAAGCAGCTGAAATGGAACCCACATACATTTAAAATACTGGGGCTATGGTTCATTAATGATTTGTCAAACATGGCTGAAATAAACATGGGAGACAAACTCTTCGAAGTAAAAAAAATTATTTAGAATTTGGCTACAAAGAACAATAACATCTTTGGGCAGAGTAGCGGTAGTAAAATCCTTAATCCTTTCAAAGCTTATCTTCCTTTGGATACTTCTTCCAAATCCGCCAGACACTCAGATCAAGAAAATTCAGAAAAGTTGTTTTGAGTTTGTATGGGAAAATAAAATGGACAAAATCAAACGCAAATATTCAGAGCACAATACTGAAAATGGAGGGATAGGTATTCCAAAAAAACTGAAGAAATATATAAAGGCATTGAAATTAATGTGGATAAGGAAAATACTAACCAAAAAACCAAAATGAGTGATAATGTTGCTGTCACAATGTCCAGAATTAGAATCAATTCATAAAATTGGACCGTGTTTTTTTTTTTTTTTAGTAAAACTAGTTCTAACGACTTCTGGAGAGATGTTTTCGGCGCATAGTCAATTTTGTAATCAAGTAGAATTAAATGAAGGGCATGAACTTTCATCAGAGCCCATAATCTACAATGAAAAATTTAAGATTGCCAACAGGACTTTTCATTACAAGAAATGGACACAAAATAATATATATCTAGTGAAGGATTTACTAGATGAAAATGGCAATTTCCTGCCTTTTAGATCATTTACCAAAACGTCGGACGAAAACACAACTTTTTAGAATACACAAGTTGTATACAATCAATAAAAAATATCAGAGGAGTAGAAATATCCATATTCAAGATGATGCAACCGAAAAAGTGGTAAAGCCGTACAGTCGATAGTTAATGCACAAAGAGGATCAAAGGTATACTATGAATTGCTTCTAGAAAAATTGAAATATTA
Source organism: Conus betulinus (assembly GCA_016801955.1). Lineage (NCBI taxonomy): Eukaryota > Metazoa > Mollusca > Gastropoda > Neogastropoda > Conidae > Conus > Conus betulinus. The sequence continues at coordinate 13,148 of JADBJO010018493.1, read as the reverse complement.
AATATCAAACCTTTCATGCGATGGGAAAAGGCATTCGATAATACACCAATTGATTGGGAAGTAGTGTTGAAAAAAAAATAAAGAAAATAAAAGAAGTTTAAATTAAAATGGTTTCAAACCAGAATATGCTATAGAATGCTGGTGACAAATAATGTCTTAAACAAAATGGGCATTGCTGACAGTAGTTTGTGTAATTTCTGCCAAAAAGAGAAAGATACAATAGAACACTACTTATTTACCTGTCAACATTCATGTCTTTTTTGTCGGGAATTAGAGAAAGTCATGAAAGAAAAATGTGGAAACTGCAAACGTCTTCATTTAAACTTTGAACGTGTCCTCTTCGACACAGAAGACAACAGTAAAACTGATGAAGTATTTGACTTTATTATTGTGTTAGGAAAATTTCATGTATACAAATGCAGAATAACAAAAAAACAAAGCCAAACGTACCTGTCTTTTTGAAAGAATTGAATATCAAATACAAGGTAGAAAAATATGCACATGATTTAAAGATGAAGCAATACGAGTTCAAAACAAATGGTATCTATACACCAGTTTACTAAAAATATGATTTTTCCTTAACTTTTACTGTGCATTCTCTCCAAAATAAAAAAAAAAAATCATATATAAAAATCCAGATTAAGAAAT
>JADBJO010018493.1:0-7500 GCA_016801955.1 Conus betulinus | reverse complement strand
CACAAAAACAGAAGATATTACCAGTCACTGAAAGACAGGTGATTAGCCATAGAAATCCACAATAGATCCAGGACTGCAATAAATCTTCACACACGATGAAATCTCGTCTTTAGGGCCATGCAAGCCGAAGCATCAAAGTTATGAGGTAGGATTCGGTCACAACAAAGTTTGTAGTTCTGGGCCGAGATTAAACGTAAGTTGAACAGGTCTTTAAAAAACATCAAATGTAAAAGTTTTGATTGGACTGCCCTCCATGTACAGTTCAGTCAGCTGCAGTGTGAACTGAAAATTATTAGAACTGATTGTGTGGATGGTTGTAAAAGTTAGATTCAGCTTCTGTAAAAGAGGAAATTGTTCCAGAACCTTGGAATCAAACACCGTCATTGCTGTGTGTGACAGGTCTATCACTAAGGGTAGGATATGGTGGGTAATAGAGGAGGAACAAGTATGGATTGATGTAATGGGATTGTTAGACAGTGACAAAGACTGCATATTTTCTAAACGAAGAAAAGAAGTCATGTTGATACGTTGAAATTTATTGTCGCTGAGATTAAGAAGTTTCAAATTTAAGAGTTTTTTATTTCTGGTAGGTGTGTCAGAGAACATCTGCAAAGAACTAGATGAACAAGATAGGTATTACTGCTGACATCAGACAGTGTCATTCCCGAGTCTGTGCCATCCAAAGAGCGGATCTGTGGGAAGAGTTCAGATTGGAAAGGCTCAGGACATAGAAAAGTGTGAACTTGACAGAGGCAAGCCACAGGACAAGCAACATTACACCATAATTCATCATCATGTTGTGGGCAGTGAGACCAGCCATCACAAATGTGGTCACTGTGAAGACATGTCGTAGACCGTCTGCACCGGAACAACCCTGGACATGTCATCTCCCACAGTCGTCTTCATCATCATGTCCTGTGCAATCGTACATCCCATTGCATCGTGTGTAAACCGGAAAGGCAATCATTTAAACTCCCCAGGACAGCGGTAATGGCTGTCAGGACACGATTCATTGGCGTCCATTTCTAAAACAGAAAATCTCCTAATGCCGATCGAAAATAATTAGAGCAGGAGATGGAAAACGTTTGGATAGGCTCTCATACTCGTAGATAACGAGGCAATTATCTTCCTCTGATCCATCGTGACAGTGGGATATTTGATCGCAAACATTATCAAATGACAGACATTGACCGTTCATACACGTAAATGCTGTAAAACAAATAGAATGCCTACAGAAAGATTCATCACTGGAATCAGGGCAGTCAGTTCCGAAGTCACATACCAGAGTGTAGGAAAAAGTGGTGAGTGCATCAGTGCATGTAAACATAGGAGCAGAAACTGCCGACGTGGATGAATTCAGCTTATTCATTCGTGATCTCTGATGAAATAACAAGCAGAGGTATACTCCTGACTCCTCATTTGATGTTCGCTAGAACCACATAAGAGAAATGTGTGTGTCATCTGATCATCGTAGTATGCTGCCATAGTGGATAGTCCCTCTACCCACGAAAATTCTGCCTTGGGTAGAGATATTACCTTTGGATGATGAGAAAGGACGTCAGTCTTGTTTTTCCTGATTTCACAAATAGCCCCTGGGAAATGCAAATACCATTCTTTAAGCGCGTGACTGGACATCATAATATGCCAATGTTGCAGCGAAAGTAAGACGTAAGTATTCACATCGTACATATCTAATGCTGATCTAAAAAGATGAAAAAAATACAGTTTTGTCGCTGTGAATACTGTGTCTGTACATATTAGGCAGTGACATGTCATTTGCATGTAAACCAGCCCAGAGAATTGGCAGGTCACTCCAAAATCGACGTGATCTTTTAACAAACAGTCTGTATGGGTCGAATGTACATGAAGGAAATCCTAGTTTACCCCTGAATGTTTTGCAATAGTCATTACCCCCCGTTTGTTGCCATCTGTTTTAATCCTTTCAGCTGCGGAGAGATATCTAACAACTTTGTAACAACGGTCACACAAGGCCACTAACCCCTGGCAGCTAGGACTGCTGAAGAGACAGTGCTCTGTTTCGTCTCTTCCATCTTCACAGTCTTTCTTCAGATTACAATTCATGTGATGCTGAAATCTGGAATAATGTTCGGTTGAGCAGTTCCAGAAGCCACTGGATAACTTCTGGGGTACCTCACCTTTCGCAAAATATGAAAAGAAGAGTTGGAAGCACGGTGTAATGGGATCCACTCCATTGTTACAACTATCACTGGAGACTTGGACTGTAAATCGTGTGTTGTCAATCTGGTAGATATGCGCAATATCAGACTGAAAATCATTTGAATTCCATACTCCCTTTCTTTGAAAGATTCCCTTTTAGAATACGGTAAGAAACTATGTATTGTTCTGTATAGTTCAGAGTGACAGTTAGTTTATTAGCCGTAAGTCGTTTGAAACTAATCATTAGTACATGTCCGAATGGTACGGTGACATCTTTCTGTAACAGACGTCTACCATTCTCACTCTCATTTCTTCCCATTGTGATATATCCAGATGATGGTGATGTCATCACAAGAACCACGTGTCCATCTGCTTAGAATTTTGCAATGTTCTTAGACAGAAGCAGCAAAGAAACAATTCAACAGTCATTCACAATAAAGCACCAATTGGAAACATGCAAGGAATATATATCAATGAAAAGCATTGGCTACACATGCTGTCGCAAGTTCACTTGTCACAAATTCATGCTCCCTCTAATGGTCAATTCTCTCCATGAACAGAGGGGTCCATTCTGTCAATGAACAGAGTGAAACACCCCCACTCCCCGTTACTTATTTATTCAGTTTGTCAGTGCAAAAATCAACAAAGTTACATTGCTCTAACACATTAAACATTTCAATTACAGGTGTCACGAGAGCTGGGAATGGTAGATGGGCCCTCTAGGGGAAGGACTTGGAATAATTTCTCTATGAGAATTATATTAACAGTTCACCTCCACCCTCTCTCTTACTAGTGGTGGAAGGAGCAACTTTCCAGTACTAGTCATCAAAAGAAATTTATTATTATTCTGGGTACTGTTAAAATACTCAATAGTTCCTCTAAGATAAGTTTCCCTAGGCTTGCACTCTTAAAAGTACTTGTAGCTCTGAGAGACAGAATTAAAGAGAGAAATTTTGAACATTCAATACTGATTGAACAACAGAGAACTAACAGAAGTTAAGTGCAATTTCACACATCAACTTTACATGTCTGTTCTATAGGTTGTGTTTAAGTTGGATACAGTGGACATGTCAAAGTTACTGTGAATGCATACTCTTCTACACATCCACTTTGCTTGCATACACCCAGTGCAGTAGCCAAAGTGGTTATCATAGGTTTTCCCCTGTTTCATCACTGACACAAGTTCAGTGTACTTCCTCACATCAATTTTACTTCCTTACACTCAGTGCAGTAGTTTCAAGTTCGAATACAGTGGGCATGTCAGTGTTACTCTAAATACATACTCTTTTACACAACCACTTTGCTTGCATACACCCAGTGCAGTAGCCAAAGTGGTGATTATGGACATGCTCTCACTGTTTCATCATTAAGTGAGGGGAGCTCAGGACAAGCTGAACTGAATTGAATTGAAGTCCACTTGGTATCATTTTGACTTGTCTAAGTCGGAGAGGATGGTTCATCTCTCTCTTGTGGCTGGTTTCTGATCCTGCTGTGTGGAACTGTTGCTATATGGCTGGGCTGTGGTGTGTCTTCACAACCTGTCTTGTCTAGTGGTTGTAGCGAAGCCCTGGTTTAAGGCGTAGCCATGGTGTATGGCGTAAACCTGGTCTGTGGCGTACCCATGGTCCCAGGTCTGCGATAAAGAGAACTTGGTCTGTAGTTAAGTAGCTAAGGGGCTGGCTTGTCGAGTTCACATATTTTTACTTTCTATCTTTCAGAAGAGGTGTGAGAAACTCAGCCAGCAAATGTTTGCTGTATTGTGGAGTTTCTACTATAACTATCAATCTCCACTTTTGTGTAGAGGTTGAGTGAAGCTTACAAAAGGGTAGGAGACAGTAATACAATGCTAAACAGTTTTAGTCAAATAACTCTTCAGTGTTTCTTATGAATTAAATCACATTAACCTGGAAGACACTTAGCCCAAGTACACATGTGGTGTAGATTTAAAGTCATACACTACAAAGCATTCCAACAATCACCAGTATTTATAAATCAGCTTAGCAGTTTTCACCTAGTGCAGGCATACTGTTTTTTTCTGATCTAAGTTTATCATTCAGTTATCACCTTAACAGATAGAATTGCATACTTACAAAAGTCAGGTGGAACTGAAGAATAGAGGTTAGATTGTTTATAAAGAATGTTAACCACATGGTAAAAGCTCTCACCACAGGGTGGCAAGCAAATTACTACACAGAAAATCATTCATTATTTTGATATATGTCATCAAGTATTAGCACAAAGTTACCCTGTTAAATCACATGGTATACATATGATCAATGAATAGATTTGAAATGTAAAACATAGTTTCAACTTTTCAACGTTTCCTGGGATGAATCAATGACTTAGATTTGGGATCAAGAAGTAGAAGGAGATAAGTAAGCCTTCTCTCTGGTTGTCCCTTTGTCTTGCACTGTTGTAATCTACAACTGGTGTCAGGAATCAGCGAAGTTGCAACACACGCGAAATCTGCTATATGTATTAAATCAGATTTCTGATCTGGCTGAGAGGGTGTCAATCAAAACACTGAGAGTGAGAGGGGGAGGATTCTATTCCTCTCATCATTCACCTCGGATGAAAACGTTTGAACTTTAATGGTCCCTTGGCGCCGAGATCAACGGATCATAATTAATAAAGTGTAGTGTATGAACGTATTCTAATTAGCTCAGTGAAGGTCACCCAAAACCTGCGCACAACCATCTGAGTGTGGGCGGGTGAATATTAAATAGGAGGGGGAGGAGGGTAGATGGAGGAGAGGGGGATTTAGAGAAGGAGGGTTGTTTGCAAGATGCAGGCCTCATGCCATTGTTCTAGGTGATGGTTACGAGACACCTGGGTTGAATATTCTGCTGTGTCATGTTGCCACATTTGGGAGTGAGAGAGTGTTGAGAAGGGAAGGAAGTGGAGGAAGGACAAAGATGCTTCGCTCACTGACAGACGTAAAAATTTTTCCACACGACTTGCAACATCAAGGTGATAAGGAAGGGAAGGATGAGGGAGGAGTTGGCATAACTTTGAAATCTATTCTGCTGATTAGGGTTTGTGCACTTTGTACAAGAGGGTGAGTGGGACCGATCAGGTGGACTTGTCAAGTGGTTTATCACAACAGGTACTTCAAAAGTTTTGAGTATTGGGTCAGGTTATGACAAAAGAACATTGGATGTTAATCTTGGTCTCCTCATTCGCTCTTTTTATGGTTTCAACCATTTTTCACTTATTTTTCACTCACTGCTAGAGAAGGACCCCAATATGTGAACTATCAAACACTTCCCTGCAGCTGTCCATGGACAGATTACGTCACTGTGGCTCACAGTCAAATTGATTTTTATGGCACTGACTTTCATGCCATGTCTTGTAGTAGTTGTATCAAGTCTTTTAACATGTTTGGCAAACTCTTGTACACTGCCTGTGAGGCCATGTAAGTCGTCTGCACTACAACAGTTCATGACCATTCTTTTCTCCAATCCAACTGTGCTGACATGATGTTCAAGTGCATCAGCTATGATAAGCTCCAGTAATATATTGAAAAGTGTGGGAGATAACAGGCATCCTGGACGAACCCCAACCAAAGTATTGCGCTACTCTCCAGTGCCACTTTGTGTGAGTACTGCATTGGTTACATTTGAGTGCAGATGCTAGCTAATGTTAATCAGCTTTTGTCCTGCTTACATTTCTATAGTGTCGCCCATAGAGCCTCCGCTGTTGAACACCTTCTGGAAGTCCACAAACACGTGAGAACTCCCTCTGGCGTAGGATGTGCTAATACGAAAGGGTACGCAGGTAATTTGTTCCAGGGTAACTTTTACACAGTCCAGACTGGTTTTTTTTAAGCAATAGTGGTGTCTGATTTGTTGCTATGATCTTTTCAGATTGACTGCATGCATGGCTGATCAGACAGATCGTGCGGTTATTCTGTCAGTGTTGGAAATATGCTTGTGGGTGTATTGGAGGATGAAAAGTGCGTTGGTATGGCCAAGAAACAAAATTCAATGGCATTCCTAAAACAGAAACTGGTGGGAGGGGACAAAGAAAAAGACAGAGAAAATGATGGATGGACAACATTCCAACAATTGGCAGAGATCCAGGTCCTACCACACAACCGATAGATTTTTGAGGAGCCTGTTGAACAGTTGTTCAGATTGGCGGCCCAACGCCTCCTCACAGAGTTATGGGAGAAGGAGAGAAGAACACACACACACACACACACACACACACACACGCGCGCGCGCGCGCGCACGCACGCACGTACGCACGCACGCACACGCCAACACAAACACAAACACACACACCACTCACACACACTCGCAGACAGACACACACACACATACACACACACATGTACACACACACACACACACACACACACACACACACACACACACACACACACACACACACACACCTCTGTTAGCACCCGTATTGTCGGTGGCAGATTTTGTCACGGCACATAATTATTGTTGCCAGTGAAGTTGATTTCTTCTGGTGAACTCCTCGTCATACACTGTGGCCAACGACAATATATGCCGAAGTGCAACAGAACGTGCTACGAAAGCCGGCACAGATCGTCCCTGGCTATATTAAAACATCGGGGCATTGTGCTCTTTTTCACATCTCTGACGCATAAATCTCTTATTATGTGAAGAAACCAGCACATGTGGCGGAAATACACAAAATATTTAGAATAGTCCCGGGTAAATCATATTCATTGGAATGTGAAAGACCCAACATTTTGCCTGCAATCACTAACCAGTAACAAAAAGAACTGCGCTCCTGTCTTTTAAGAATCATCACACGTAGAACACTAACGAAAGTGACTGACAAGAGCCAATTCTGATTTCTCATTTATTTATATCTGAACAGCTGATCAAATGGTTCACTCTGGAAAGATGTTACATGTGTTTCCTATTAGCAGAAGATTTGCAAAGTCAGTCTTCAAATGACCGTTACACAAGTTCCCAAACGGACACGCATTCACCAGCTCCACAATAGTATATAAACCATCCCTTTAAAATTCCAAAACCTTGGTAATATATTGGAAAGCTCGAAAATCATTATGCAGCACAGCTAATCTGAACGCGCTTTATAAATTAGAACCAGCTGGAACATCTGGACTTTCCAGAAGGTTTTAAAGCAAAAAACTTCCAGAACTATAACATTTAAGATGCCTGTGTATACATCATCCGTTGACTGAAACGTCACATGAACTGGTCCTTCAAACATCTGTGGTAAACACAAGAAAGAGATGTAAAGAGTAGAAGACTGGTATCCTTCGTCTGTGGCAAACAAAAGAAAGGGATGTAAAAAGTAGAAAATCGATATCTTTCA
>JADBJO010018492.1:15000-20000 GCA_016801955.1 Conus betulinus | reverse complement strand
CTTCTTCTTCTCTTCTTCTTCTTCTTCTCTCTCTCTCTCTCTCTCTCTCTCTCTCTCTCTCTCTCTCTCTCTCTCTCTCTCTCTCTCTCTCTCTCTCTCTCCTTTTCCATTGCTATGTGTGCGGACGCGAGGGAGAGTTTATCCTCCATTCGAGCGTGTTTTCTTCCTGTTCGTCATAGTTTGGCTGTTCATTTCCGCTCACTTTGGCCACTGTGTGTGTGCGAGCGCGCGCGCGCGCGCGCGCGCGTGTGTGTGTGTGTGTGTGTGTCGCGTGCGTGCGTGCGTGTGCGTGTGTGTGCGTGTGTATGTGTGTGTGTGCACGTAATGATGATGATGATGACGACGATGAAGATAACAAAAAACGAGGATAAACATAACAAAAAACGAGGATAAACATGATGATTCATTAATGACAATGATGATGATGATGATGGTGATGGTGATCGCGATGAAGACGATAACGACGATGAAGATGACAAAAAACGAGGATATACATGTTGTCATTCATGATAATGATGATGTTGATGACGATGACGATCATAATAATCATGATAATGGTGATGGTGTAGATACAACGAAGGCGGAGCACCCACTGGCTTCAAACACGTGGAGAAGAAGAAGGATCCTCCCCGCCTGTACAGAGTGACCTACGAAGGCTCCAAGACCAAGGCCTTCCAGGTAGGAACAGGCTCTGTCTGACCTGGCCAGTCATCGGTCAAGGCCGTCCAGGTAGGGACCAGCCGCCGTGGCGAAGTGGTTAGCGTCGCGGACTCCCGGCTGGGAGGTCGTGGGTTCGAATCCCATCAGAGTAATGTGGGTTTTTCTGCCCCGACCGGCTCCTACCAGAGTTGAGTTTGCTGCGGAATCGGTTGGGAAGACAGGGACCACACAGTCGAGTTTCCACCACTTAATGGATGCGTTTCTGAGAGTGTTGCTCAAATTTCCTGACCAACACTGTAGGTGCCTGTTATCTCTCGGGCCTGGTTGACGCCGGGATATATTATGAAAGGAAGCGTAGAGTACAGCCCTGTCATGTAGTCTCAGACCGAATGGAAAATCCGTAGCATCATCTTAATCATCCTCATTCTCATCGATCAGCATAAAAAAGTGTTTCAAATTCTGTGGCCCTTCATGCCCTACTCTCATGGTGACCTCAGTTTCGATGTCCTCTCCACGTCTGTGGCCTTGGTTTGGTTCCGTCGGGGGTCACCGGTATCGGCGAGTCCATGGAAGCTGTCGTTGGACGGACGTGGTGGCGCCCTCCGGAGGGGGAGCTCACTCACGCCGGCTCCGCGACTAAGCAATTATTGTCGTCAGTAGGGGGCTTAGTAGGTGGTGTCCTGCGTATGTTAGATCAGAACAGGCGCCACTGAACACCACCGAAGTGACTCAGCAGCAGTGCAGTGTCTCCTCCGTGGGTTGCCTCTTGACGATTTGACATTGACTGCTCCCTGTGGATTGCCGGTGCCGGGCTGCAGCGAGGCCGACCGGACTGTGGCTGTGGACGGGGTGTCGGAATGAACGGCGTGGGTGCACTGCCTCTGAGGTGGCGCAGAGATTGGGACAGCAAAAAAAAAAAAAAAAAAAAAAAAAAAAAGGTAAGCAGGCTCTGTCTGACCTGGCCAGTCAGTCAAGTATCCAGGTAGGAGCAGGCTCTGTCTGACCTGGCTGGAGTCATCAGGTCAAGGCCATCCAGGCCAGGCTCTGTCTGACCTGCCAGGCTCAGGTCAAGTCCAGGTGACAGGCTGTCTGACCTGGCCAGTCATCAGGTCAAGGCCGTCCAGGTAGGAACAGGCTCTATCTCACCGTTATACTCGTTACTAACGGCTATAACGGCCCATAACGGTTTTTCTTCTTATGGAATATCTTAGAAAGTGCTTGGCCGATCTTTCTGAAAATTTGTAGGTATGTTTTTTATTGGTCAGGGATGATGCCCGATGTTTTATTTTTACCGTTATAACCGTTACTAACGGCTAACGGCCATAAACTGTTTTTCTTCTTTATTGAATATCTCAGAAAGTACCGGCCGATTTTTCTGAAAATTTGTAGGTATGTTCATTATGGGTCATGGATGATGCCCGATTTTTTTTTTTTTACCGTTGTAGCCGTTAATAACGGCTATAACGGCCCATAACGGTTTTTCTTCTTTATGGAATATCTTGGAAAATACGTGGCCGATCTTTCTGAAAATTTGTAGGTATGTTCATTATGGGTCACAGATGATGGCCCATGTTTACCAGAATAGCCATTACTGACGGTTACACCAGCCCGAGACGGTTTTTCCTCTTTATGGAATATCTCGCGCGTATTCAAGATAAAACTGGGAGTACGTTTATATGCTTTGCATCTTGTTTTTCCTGTACAGTCTTCCCCTCTCTTCCCGTCCCTCTGTCCACCTTTCCTTCCCATACCTCGAAAATATGTCTTTTGTCTGTCTTTTCTGTCCGTCTGTCTTTCTGTCCATTTTTTTGCTGTTACGTCTCTATTTCTGTCTGTCTGTTTGTCTGTCTCTCTGTCTCTGTCTGTCTGTCTGTCTCTCTCTCTCTCTCTCTCACTCTCTCTCTCTCTCTGCTGTCTCTCTGTCTCTGTCTGTCTGTCTGCCTTTGTCTGTCTGTCTGTCTGTCTCACTGTCTGCCTCTGTCTTCTTCAGTCTTCCTGTCTGTCTGTCTGACCAGTCTGTCTGTCTGTCTGTCTTTGTCTCTCTCTCTCTCTGTCTCTCTTACTCTAATTCTCAAATAATCTTCAAAATGATCTCTGAACAAAACAGTGGCGGCTGTGTGCTCATTTTGCTAAAGAGAGAGAGAGAGAGAGAGAGAGAGAGAGAGAGAGAGAGAGAGAGAGAGAGAGAGAGAGAGAGACAGAGAGAGAGAGAGAGAGAGAGTCAGAGTCAGAGACACAGAGAGAATGTTAATGCAAATGGTTTATTGTGATCAAGCTCGTTCAGCCTATACACAAAAGAGAGCAGGAGAGAAGGGGACTGTGCTATGAATATACCAACAGAATAGAATGAGAAATCAATAAGCAGACTATACTGCTCAAAACAATTGAAAGGCCACTACCACTTTTTAGGGTACCTTGTTTGACTTTATTTTTTCCAATAACACGGCACTGCACCCACCCAAACTTACTGAATTTGGTTGCATGCCTGATCAATCAACTTGAATTTGATCAGAAATCAACTCAGTCTGTGTCATGCACATCACAGCAGTGAACTGAAATGTGCACATACTGCACGAAAAAAAGGGGTGCAAATCAAACAGGCCTGTGCAACAGAGCACATCTGAACTGCAGGAATACTGCAATGCACGTGCAACCCATGTCTTATCTGAACACAGGTCAGCCAGTTTTGAGAGACTGGTGGGCATTTATGTCTGTGTTTACGGCACTTTTGCAACCATGCCTCGGAGACAACGACAGAGTCAGGATGACCAAGGGCGGGCAATTGCGTGGCTTCAGGAGGGCGTGGGGGTGCGAGAGGTTGGTCGTCGATGTCAGTCGCCCATTCAGTCATTCAGACTTTGAGAGGCCGCTTCAACCAGACAGGAAGTGTTGCTGAGCGAAGACGTCCAGGACGCCCAAGGTCCACCTCCAGGCAGCAGGACAGGTTTGTTGTACTGTCGGCTCTGAGGCAGAGAACGGCCACTTCCGACACACTCAGGGCAGCTGCTGCAAGCAGCCGGCAATGTCACCATCAGTGACCAGACCATTCGGAACCGGTTGAGAGAGAGCACACCTGCGCTCAAGACGACCAGCCGTCCGTCCTGTCCTGACACCAGCTCACCGTGCTGCTCGTTTTTGGCTTGGGGGCCCAGCGTCACTTAGCATGGACCAGAGATCAGTGGGCAAGAGTATTGTTTACTGACGAGTCCCGCTTTGCCTTATCATTTCATGACGGCAGGAACCGTGTCTGGCGGCGGCAAGGAGAACGCTATCACGATGGTCTCGTGAGCGAGCGTGATCGCTATGGTGGTGGATCCATAATGGTGTGGGGAGGGATGGCACGGAACTACAGAACCCCCCTGCACATGGTGCAAGGCAACCTCAATGGTGTGGGCTACAGGGATGGCATCCTGCAGCCCCTTGTGCTGCCAGCGCTGCAAGCTTTTGGACCAGGCGCGGTACTTCAAGACGACAACGCCAGACCTCACAGGGCTCGAGTCGTCAACAACTTTCTTCAGCAGCAACACGTGATCCACATGGACTGGCCAGCCTGCTCACCGGACCTTAATCCAATCGAGCACCTATGGGACGTGCTGGGCCGGCGACTTTGAAGCAATCACCCCCCCGCCAGTTGACCTCAACCAGCTGTTCCAGTTCCTTGAGCACGAGTGGCAGGCAATACCCCAGATGACTCTGAGGACTCTGACTCAATCCACGAGGCAAAGGTGCATCGCATGCATCCACGCAAATGGCGGACACACGCGTTACTGCCTGTGTTTTTGTGTATCTCTGGCGTTCTGAGTTTTGAAAAGATGGGTAGTGGACTTGAAAGTGACAAAAACATGCTGTTCAATCAATTTGTCATTAATCTGTGTCATTGGTGTTTTGATTAATGGCTGAAGTAAAGTTCGAAAGCATTGTTTTAGGTTGTTTACGTTCTGTTGTGAAATAGCGAAAGAATTTCCAAGTGGCTTTCAATTGTTTTGAGCAGTATATCTCAAAACAGATCATCGTGATATGGAAACCAAATCACAGGAGAATGTCGAACACAAAGTCTGAATTATTCCATGGGCTGTATCTGTATGAAAGCAGGAGTTTGCCAGGATCGTCAACAGTATCTGTATGAAAACAGGAGTTTCTGCCAGGATCGTCAACAGTCACGCGGTTTTGAGAAGGATTTCATTGATCATCAGCACCTCCCGGCCTGCGCTCCTTCCTGAATGCAGGAAGAAGACTTAATCTTCTCACCTTCTCTTCAAGACATGCCGGAATTTCCAGGCCAATGTTTGGTGGCTGTGTAGTTTTGCTGGCGGAGGGGGGGGGGGGGGGGGGGGAGGGGG
>JADBJO010018492.1:0-7500 GCA_016801955.1 Conus betulinus | reverse complement strand
GTGTGTGGTGTGTGCATGTGGGAGTGTGCATGTGTGAGTGTGTGTTTGTGTGTGTGTGTGTGTGTGTGTGTGTGTGTGTGAGAGAGTGTTTGTGTGTGTGAGAGTAGAAGAGAGAGAGAGAGGACGAGAGAGAGCGCTTGTGCCTCGTGTTTCTTCCGTATCTCTTTCAATGTCACCTTAGGCCACTGGACGATGAGCGAGGTTGTGTCTATGGCTCCCATGCCTCAAGTCTGGGGTCGAGTGGCCGTGTTTGTGTTTGGAGTGCTGCACAACGGGCATTGGTGTTCAAAGACATCATGTCCTGCTGTCATCCTACCATAAGTGTCCGTACTCCTTTATCCATGTTCACAGACTGTCTGACGTCGTCATTCTCCTTTATCCATGTTCACAGACTGTCTGACGTCGTCATCCTCCTTTATCCATGTTCACAGACTGTCTGACGTCGTCATCTTCCTTTATCCATGTTCACAGACTGTCCGACGTCGGAGGGAACTTAACGTTCAAAGATGAGAAGGAAGGGCACATCACCAGGAAAGACTTCAAAAGTGACGTGAGTTGTTTGTTAATTCCCTTGGACTCTTTTTTTAATTTTTTTTTCTTTCCGTTACCCCCCAATCCCTCATCCTTCAGCCATCTCTCCCGAACCCCCCCCCCCCCCCCCCCATCACTCTATTATCTTTTCTTTCAACCTCCCCCCCCCCCCCCCCTTCCGTCCATTTAACAATGTGGCTTCTATTATGAAGAATACGTACACATGTGCAGTCCTGTTACATTTTCATTCCATCTACAGCAAGAGGACATGCTCGGAAGGGTGCTGGTTTGTGGTGTGTGTGTGTGTGTGTGTGTGTGTGTGTGTGTGTGTGTGTGTGTGTGTGTGTGTGTGTGTGTGTGAGCGTGTGTGTGTGTGTGTGTGTGTGTGTGTGTGTGTGTGTGTGTGTGTGTGTGTGTGTGTTTGAACATATATCATGTTGAACAATGCAGTCTGACAATCCTTCTGACATTATAGCTCTGTGTGTGTGTGTGTGTGTGTGTGTGTGTGTGTGTGTGTGTGTGTGAATGAAAAACAAATATATTCTGATGTTCTGATAAGAACGAAAACTGCACATTTTTGTGTTGTTGTTGTTGTTGTTGTTGTTGTTGTTGTTGTCGTTGTTGTCGTTGTTATCGTTGTCCAATCAAGACAAGTCTGTAGACAGGAAAAGTCTGTTGTTTTCATTCTTATGTGTTACCGTCTGCGGTGCCTACTTCTTACTGGTACTACTCTGGAAGCTGTGTAACCCAGGAAATCAAAACAGCATGACTGAAAAAATAATCAGTGTGTGTGTGTGTGTGTGTGTGTGTGTGTGTGTGTGTGTGTGTGTGTGTGTGTGTGTGTGAGAGAGAGAGAGAGAGAGAGAGAGAGAGAGAGAGAGAGAGAGAGAGAGAGAGATAGTGTGCGTATGTATGTGTGTTTGTGTGTGTGTGTGTGTGTGTGTGTGTGTGTGTGTGTGTGTGTGAAAGAGAGAGAGATAGTGTGCGTATGTGTGTGTGTGTGTGTGTGTGTGTGTGTGTGTGTGTGTGTGCAATCTTAAATGAGACAGGGAATAGTGAACAGTAAATAAGACACAAGCAGCGTGACTCTTTCTCCCATGATAACCTTAGTTACATGCCCATAACTGCAAAGGAATGCTGCTTTCCACACCAAACTGCCTGGCAGAAATGAGAACTCAGAGCGCACAGAACAAACAAGGAGACATCCCCCCCCGCCCCCCCGCCCCTCCCTCCCCCCCCTGTCCGTCCACTCCCCCACCCAAAGTGCACAGCGTGCCCATACCCTGTTTCAGACACATTATATGTATGTATATATATATATATATATATATATAGCCTGTATATATATGTATATATATATATATATGATAGATTACACCTATACCCTGTACCTGACACATATTATATACCCTATATCTGACACATACATAGCCTGTACACAGATTATACCTATACTTTACACATATTTACCCTATACCTGACACTTATATACCCTGTACCTGACACACATATATACCCGATATCTGACACATATATATCCTGTACCTGACACTTACATATCCTGTACCTGACACATATATACCCTGTACCTGACACTTGTATATCTTGTACCTGACACATATATACCTTGTACCTGACACTTATATATCCTGTACCTGACACATATATACCCTGTACCAGACACTTATATGCCCTATACTTGACACATATATACCCTGCACCTGTCATTTACATACAATGTATCTGACACTTCTATACCCTGTACCTGACACATATATACCCTATACCTCACACATATATACCCTGTACCTGACACACATATACCCCTATACCTGACACATATACACCCTATACCTGACACATATATACCCTATACCTGACACACATATACCCTGTACCTGACACTTATATGCCCTGCACTTGACACATATATACCCTGTACCTGACACATATATACCATGTACCTGACATATATATATACCATATACCTGACACTTATATACTCTATACTTGATACATATATACCCTATACTTGACACATATATACCCTGTACTTTACACATATATACCCTGTTCCTGACACATATATCCCCTGTACCTGACAGTAATAAACCCTGTACCTGACACTTATATACCCTATACTTGACACATATACCCTATATTTTACACATATATACCCTGCACCTGACACATATACTCTGTACCTGACATGCTATGTACCCAGTACCTGACACATATACACCCTATACCTCACACATATATACTCTTACCTAACACATATATACCCTACCTGACACATATATACCCTGTACCTGACACATAATACCCTGTACCTGACACATATTGATACATATATACCCTATACCTGACACATATACCCTGTACCTGACACATATATACCCTGCACCTGACACATATATACCCTGTATCTGACACGTATATACCCTGTACCTGACACATATATACTCTTACCTGACACATGTATACCCTGTACCTAACACATATATACCCTGTACCTGACCATACATACCCTGTACCTGACACATATTGATACATATATACCCTATACCTGACACATATATACCCTGTACCTGACACATATATACCCTGTACCTGACATAAATATCCTGTACCTGACAACTGTAAACCCTGTATCTGACACAGAGATACCTGTACCTGACACATACATACCCTATACCTGACACATATATCCCTGTACCTAACACATATATACCCTGTACCTGACACATACACCCTGTACCTGACACATACATACCCTGTACCTGACAGTAATAAACCCTGTACCTGACATAAATACCCTGTACCTGACACATATATACCCTGTACCTGACACATGTACACCCTGTACCTGACACGTATATATCCTGTACCTGACATAAATACCCTGTACCTGACACATATAAACCCTGTACCTGACATAAATACCCAGTACCTGACACATATATACCCTGTTCCTGACACATATATACCCTGTACCTGACACATATATACCCTGTACCAGACACATAGACACAGCAAGAACAACTGGAGACACGAGAAACACAAATCAACATTTATTCAAGACTGGCACAGCCTTTGTTTTTAAACCTTGAATCAAGTCAAACAAAGGCAGGGGCGAACAGTAGTAAATACAGGTAACCTCGGAGGTCGTGGGTTCTATTCCCATCAAAGGCCCTTATTCTTGTCGATGACCACCAGATCGTCTCACATGACAACCCGAAGAAAAAGACTGTCATCAACATAATGCAGTTTTCACATGAACGATGAATAAACCACACAACATTTGTATAAGACGAACTGTAGTGTGGCGTATTCAGTGTGTTTTCAGGTGTGTGTGTGTGTGTGTGTGTGTGTGTGTGTGTGTGTGTGTGTGTGTGTGTGTGTGGTGTGGTGTGTATGTGTGTGTGTGTGTGTGTGTGGTCAAAAATGTGTGTTCCACTCGCTCCAGACAAAACCACTGGGGGCCGATCTTTCTGAAAATT
The DNA here is from genome assembly GCA_016801955.1 of Conus betulinus. Taxonomy (NCBI): domain Eukaryota; kingdom Metazoa; phylum Mollusca; class Gastropoda; order Neogastropoda; family Conidae; genus Conus; species Conus betulinus. Next base: position 3,466 of record JADBJO010018492.1, on the reverse strand, counting down.
TGCAGGTATATTTATTGTGGGTCACGGATGATGCCCGATGTGTTATTTTACCGTTATATCCATTACTAACGGCCATAACGGTCCATAACGTTTTTTCTTCTTTATGGAATATCTTAGAAAGTGCTCGGCCGATCTTTCTGAAAAGTTCTAGGTATGTTCATTATAGGTCATGGACGATGCCCGATGTGTTACCTTATCGTTATATCCATTACTAATGGCCATAACGGCCCATAACGGTTTTTCTTCTTTATGGAATATCTCAGAAAGTACTTGGCCGATCTTTCTGAAAATTTGTAGGCATGTTTATTATGGGTCACGGATGATGGCCGATGTTTTACCAGAATAACCGTTACTAACGTCTATAACGGCCCGAAACGGTTTTTCCTCTTATGGAATAGCTCGCGCTTATTCAAGATCAACTGGGAGCACTTTTTTATACTTTACATCTTTTTTGTTTTTTGCTTTTTTGAAAGGAGTACGGAGCTGATTTAAAATTGATAGTTTTTAAAAGCGCACGTTTGCTGTCATTAGACCAAGACCACCCACCCCTACCTCTCCGCACTGGTCTCTCCACATAGAAATCGATGGATGGGTTGGTCCGATACAAAACAAACAAACAAACACTTCTGGCACTCGCTTCAAACACTGCAAGCTTCACACGGCTGAATACCCAGCACTCGTGTGTAATGATGAGGATGGGGATGAAGGTGATAATGTTGCTGCTTCTGCCACTGCTGGTGGTGCTGCTGCCGATGATGATGATGATGATGATGATGATGATGGTGATGATGATGATGATGATGATGATGATGATGATGATGATCTCAATGATATCTGATGATGGTGGCGGCAGGACGTCTTCATTCTGGATTCGCCCACTCACGGCATCTTTGTCTGGAACGGGAGGAAATGCAGCCCGAGGGAGAAATCGAACGGCATGTCCTACGCTCAGGTGAGCGGCGATTCGTGGCGTAATCATGTGGTTCTAGTTAAAAATAATAATAATACAATTCATTTAAGAGAAAAAGTGACGCATGACCCTCGTGAGGCTCCAGGCGCCATTACAATATAAAAGCCGAACGTTTAAGAATGAAGAGAAGAAAGGAACACATAAGATTAAGGCATGCAAACTATAACATCATAAGACTAATATACATTTAAAAACATTAAATTATACATACAGATGGACATTAAAATCACCCCCTACACTTTCTCCCCACGTTGTCTCCCCCATCACCCTCCCCTTCTCTCCAGCACACACAAAAACCCCAAGACACACTAACGTATATTACACACGCACACACACCCCTTCCCCCTCCCCCCCCCCCCCCCCCACACACGCACACACACACTATTCACGATGTTACATAACAGCAGGTTAACAGTGCCGTGCATGAAATCAGTCATCGTTAAGATAGGCATGGAATAAGAAGGTCTTCAAGCCTGACTTTAAGGTGTTCAGAGATTGTTCTTTGCGAAGTGAAAGAGGTGAAGAATTAAACACGGTGGTGCCAGCGAAAGCAAAGGAACGTTTGCCATATGTCTCTCCTGCCGAACACGGGGATGGTCAAATGACCGGCAACCGAGGAACGTAGCGATCTTGATGGAGTGTATGGTTTAACTAGGTTTGAAAGGTAGGAGGGGGCAAGATCGTGGAGACATCGAAAACAGAGGGTGGCGATTTTGCATTCAATATGAGTTCGGACAGGAAGCAGTGCAGCTCCCTTAAGGGAGGTTTTGCATGGTCAAAGTTGCGTTTTCTGAGCACTACGCACGCAGCGTGATTCAGAGCCATCTGTAATTTGTCCAGCAGCGTGTTTGGAAGACCAACAAGCAAAGAACTGCAATAGTCCAGTCTGGACAAAACAAATGCTGACATGAGCTTTTTGGTTCCATTGATGGTAAGAAAAGGACCAATCTGCGGAGCTCAAGATAGATGGTCCCACACAGTAGCTTTTCATGGTCCTCCATTGAGAGGACACGATCCAGATGTACCCCAAGATTCCTCACAGACTCGCAAAACCGATCTCTTCACCAGACAAAACAAAAGGAGTATTGTCCGGAACTGCTTTCAGCTGCCTTGTTGTTCCAACCGGGATGATCTCGGTTTTCCCATCATTCATTTTCAGCTTGTTTACAGTCATCCATTTTTGACAGATTCTCTTGTCTGCTGAAAAGTGGAAAGGAACTGGGGAAACTGACAGAGTTGTGCTGACTGATGCAACTGTGTATCGTCAGCAAACATGTGATGCTTAACACCACACTGCCTGATCTGCTGACTGAGAGGTTGAATGTACATTGTAAACAGCGCAGGCCCTAACACAGAACCCTGGGGTACTCCATACTTCAGAGGAACAGGATTTGAAGCATGATTGAGTACAACAACAGACTGGAATCAGTCACTCAAGTAAGATGCAAACCATTTTAGGACATTGCCTGACAGTCCAAAAGAGACTTGTAGTCTCTTAAGTAAGATGTCATGGTCCAGTGTATCAAAAGCTACTGACAGATCGAGTAGGGATAGCAAAGATATGTTACCACGGTCACAAGCAGAAAGCAGAGCATTGACAACACAAAGTAAAGCTGTCCCTGTGGAATGATTTGCCTTGTAAGCAGACTGGAATGGCTCAAGCAAATCAGACTGACTCAAATAATTGAGAAGTTGATGTAAAACAACCTTTTCCAGGATTTTAGAAACGAAAGGCAAATTTGACACAGGCCTGAAGTTTTTCATAAAATTGGGGTCAAGATTTGACTTTTTTCAACAGAAGTGTCACAATAGCATTTTTAACAGGAGGAGGTACAGAGCCAGTACTCAAGGAGTTATTGAGAATAGTGGTGATAACAGGCATCAACTCACTGTCAGTGAAAGTCACAGAACGCATCGGGTAACTGATCAACTGGTATGTTGTTTAGCAGACGTGTCTTTACCCTTTCCAGTAAGATGACCCACTAAACTAAATAAAGCCCTGCTGTTAGTGCATCCCTCTACTTTAGCACTAGCGTGGACTGTCCGGGCTTCACAGATCAAATCCTTGGTGTTGTCTCTGCGTTGCTGAAAAACATCTGTCAATGAACCGCCAGGTGTGTCTTCGTCCATTGACGCTCTGCCAGTCCACTTGCTGCTTGGTCTGCTTCACTTCCAACGTGAGCCAAGGTGCAGAAGCCGGTCTGTTACACAGCGAGTCGTAAGGGGAGCGTGTCTGTCGAGGACTGCCTTCAAACCCTGGTTGTAATCCGTAACAGGGTCTTCCTCGCTGAGCTGGAGCGCTGCCACGTTACCTCTGAAGGCCGTCACATCAACTGCGCGCAGGTTTCTTGACACCACAATGCGTTGCTTGGGATCAGGTTTTTTTTTTCATTTTCAGAGAAAAGGACATTGGGGAATGGTCAGACACCAGGTGGTCTGTCGCAGACAGGTCCAGAATCGTGTCAGAGTTCTCCACAACAATCAACCAGTCAATGA
>JADBJO010018491.1:0-25000 GCA_016801955.1 Conus betulinus | reverse complement strand
CAGCTTGTGCTCTTTGGGGAAGAAGATGTCAGAATTTTAAAGAATTCTTTCCCAACATTTGTTTTAAACTCTTCCATCATATGGGGGGGGGGTGTACCATATGATTTTCCTTTTCCTGTTCTTCTTGTGTCTGCTCATATCATTTCCTCGGTCATAGTGTAATTTGTAGTTGTAGCCACTTTGGTATAACGCTTCTTGGTACTCAGCTGCAGTGTTATTAAATACTGTTTCATTACATGACAGATTAGATAATCTCTTGTTTATGCCTCTAGGTATCATTTTGAGTATGGAAATTGGGTGATTACTTTTGATATTTACATAAACAGGTGTGTCATTTGGTTTTTTGTATGGTTTAAATGTATGTTGGTTGGGTCTAACGTGATGTCTAAATAATTCACTATCTTTTTGTTAGCTTCTGTGGTGATTTTTAAATTTTGGTCGTGGAAGATTTTGCACAATTCTTTTTTTTATTTTCAATGTTTCTAGGGCTATCACTCAGTGCAGCGAGGCCATCATCTCTGTACAGTCCAATTTGTTTTCCCAAGTTATGTAAATTTTTAAAAATTATTGTTGGTTAGCAACACAATTTTATATATATATATATATATATATACTAGAAAGAAAAAAGTGGAGAAGGCGGGACGGGTGGAGGGGGGGGGGGGGGGGGGGTGGAGGAGGAGGGAAGGATGGGGGATGAAAGGATGAGGGGGCGAGGGAGGCATGGGAAAGAAAACGAAGACTAAGGACAAACAAAGAGACAAACTCGGTGAAATCCCCTCAGTGGTTTACACCTACGCAATAAAAGAGAAGGTCAACCCGGCTCCAACGGGGGCAACATGACTTCATCGAAGTGGGGATCGCGACCGCAGAACAATTCTTCGCGGAGTCTTTCCGGGGTAAGGCGATTTGATCACCGACATATGAATTTCTCATTTTTTTTAGTTCCCACTCACAGAGCCTCAGTCATAGATCGGATAATCTGGATGATCTGGGCGCCATCTGGTATTATGGCGTTTAGGTTCTGTTGAGGGCCATGAGTCGGTATAAAGGTCTTGGCTTCTTTCCAGTCGTCCTGCCAAGACTACCGGGAAAGTGCAGCTTGTCCCTGAAAGCTTTTGCTGTGAGTGGCATCAGTGTACAGACATCCCGTGCAGCCCATGCTGATCACTTGGCTCACCTTGAGAGCGAGCAGAGTTCGAGTCCCGTTAGCCGGGACTGAGAACATTCCTTTTTTTTTTTTTTCAAGAGCCTTGGAGGGAGGTCTTCGGGTCTGACCGCGCCGGTAAGGTTTGGGTCGTCCGAGCATCGTTGTGACGCTCATTTGTGTCCGCGGTGAGGTGTCTGTTTGTCCAGACCCTGTATTGTCCCCAGAGCTCACTCACAGGTTTTGGTGAGTTAACAATCTGTTGTATGCATGTATCTTTTCATTTGTTGCTATTGTTTTATAAAATATGTATATTATTCTTGCTTTCCCATTTCTAAAAAAAAACTTCACTTTCAGCTACAATTGGATTCAGACAGGAGGGGGAGAAAGGAAACCCTAGTCAGCCTTGTCTCTTATTCTTTTTTTCATTGTTGGTGCGTGACCCTCTTTATTGAATAACTGGGGTTTATTTCATGCGTAAAAAGCTTATCACAGAAAGTGAAGATATCGTTTTTCGTTTACCTCCGACTCGAATTATTGTATCGTTATATTCTTTTATGGTAAGCACATTGTTTGATGTAGTGTAATGTACTATGTTACTATTGTTTGGATGAAAACGCGTTTATTTTGGCTTTTGCTATTCTCATTTCTTTTGGGCTGGTGTATATAAAAGGAAATCCCTTTGAAATCACTCTTGATTCAATACAAAAGTGGAAGAAAACATTGTAGAAGCCTTATATTGAAGAAGGGGACATTATGGTAGTCATTTTATTATAGTCACGTAGCGTTTAACTTGCCCCACACTCTCTAAAATTTTCCTTAATATTTAACTTATAAGAGGAAAGGGAGATGCTAACCAAAATCATAACTTTTACATGGAGAAACAGAGCTGGGGAAAGACTTCGTTATTTTTAGTCATCTAAAATATTCCATTTCCCCTCCCTTACGGCAATTTCCCTTTGTCTCCAGGCCTTTTTTTTTTCTTATCCTGTTCTTACGTTTGAACCATCCATCCCCAGTCCTCCGCTTCCCCTTCATCATCACCAGCCATTCCTTCAGCAAGCTATCCCCCTGGAGACTGCGCCCTGGGACCTTCATCCTCATACCCATTTCGACGCCCAAGTTCAACAATTCTTCTCTGCGCTCGCAGGGCTACATTGCCTGCGTGCTACCATCCCCCACAGTGCCAGCAATTGACTCTTTCCCGGGCGGGTGGTGCTTGGACTTTTGAACATCTTTTTGTTTGCTTTTATTTTCTCTGTTCACAACCTGTTCTATGGTTATAATTAATTATTTCTGGTACTCATCATAATCATCCTCATCCCCCCATCCCCTCATCATATGCGTTTTGTTGTATGTTGTTTCGTGTGATTCTATTGTTTTGTGGTTTGTGCAATGAAGTGTCATTAAATGTTGGAAATGGAACTGTGTTAGTGGGTTAGTGTTAGAGTAAGAGTGGGAAAGGGTGGGTCTTGGTTTCGTGGGCACTAGGCCTGCGTTACAATGGTGGAGATGCGGGGTACGTGCTAGGTAGTTAGGGTTACTAGTGTATTGTTTTAGGCTAGAATAGGGTGTCTTGTCGTGTCCTGTGTCTGGTACGGTAGTGGGAGTGTTGTTGGAAAGTGGACAAGGGGTGTAACTCTTTGTAGATCAATAAGTGAATTAAGTAGGTTCAACTTACAGGGTGTGGGGAGATTGGCCATCTCGCCAACCATTTCACTTTTGTCCAATTCTGATTTCCTCTTCCAGCCGTGCCTCTCTACTTATTTGTTTGTCGTATTCAAATTTTTCCTTGGTGCTCGTAGTTATAGAAAGTATATGTCTTCAGGTCCGGTTTTTTTTTTTTTTGGGGGGGGGGAATTTCTTTCAGTACGCAGATGCAGACAGACTGTTATGTAAAGAAAGCCACGAATTTTTTCTGTAATATTCTATCAATTCGTGTTTCACCAAATGGAACTGCGCCCCACTGCTGAACGTTTGCTTAGGGAGACCAGTCAAGTTCCGCCAATTATCCCAACTGTTATTACTAGTGCTGCTGGGGTTTCCACTGGGTTACTTGGACAACCCGCTGCTGTATCTACTCCAAGGTCGTCCGTTTCTACTAGAACTAGTCCTCGTATCGCTGCCAACTTTTCACCTCCTACTCCAGAGCCAACGATGTTAGCGCCTTCAGACACGATGCCTGTTGACTTGGACCTGGCGGCATTGTATTCTCAGTTCCGGAGCCTGGGTCAAAATCTTGGTCTTCAAGGCACTGACCTTGCACATTTTGTACGTGATTCTGTGGAAAAAAGAGCGTGATCGTCGAGAACGCTTGGTAAGGGAGGAAAGCGATCGACAAGAAAGAGAAAGAGACCGGCAAGAAAGAGAAAGGGATAGGCAAGAAAGAGAAAGGGATAGGCAGGAAAGACAGCAGAGGGAGGACCTGTTCTGGAGAGGACGCGAGGAGGAAACAGGACAGGATTTAAATAGGACTCTGGCTGAAGCAGTATCCAATCGTTCTAACTCGTACCCAGTGATTTTAGAAAAGTTCGAAGACAAAGATGACATTGACTTCTATCTGCAACACTTTGAGAAAATTGCAGTGGCACACAAATGGAGCAAGGACACATGGGTAGCGAGGTTGACTCCACAGCTGACTGGGGCAGCCAGGGAGTTTTTTCTGAGATTGCCTGCCAGTGATTCCAACAATTTTGAGAGGTTGAAGAACGACCTGCTGGTACGATTTCAGAAAACAGCCTCCTTCTACCGACAGCAGTTTCGACAGGTTAGGAAAGAGCCCGGAGAAACTTTCACAAACTTTATTGAACGTCTCGAGTGTATCCTCCAGCGGTGGTTCTCTTTGTCTGGTAAGAGTCTGTCCAAAGCAGACGATGTTGTAGACATGTTTCTACAAGACCAATTTTTCAACATACTGACTCCTGATCTCGCAGCTCATGTAATGGAGCAGCAGCCTGGTGATGTGAAAAACTGCTGCCAAGCTCGCTGAAACTCACATTGAGGCTAAGCGTTTTGGTCGGGTGGCAAACATGGGAGTCAAGCAGGAAAAGCTTCGCTTCGCACACCCAAAGGCCAAGAGAGAGTAACAGCTCCTCAAACATTTCCACAAAGGAAGGGGAATGGCAATTGTTACCGCTGTGGAAACCAGGACACATGAAACGAGACTGCAAGGAGTTGAAGGCAGTCTGCAGACAATGGATGCAGCAGCAGAGAATCAACTACCACAGAACTTGCAGCTTTATGCGACCAGTGCAGTGTCAAGCCATTTGTCCCGCGAGTATCGGTAGTGATTAATGGCCAGCAGGCTGTTGCACTACGAGATACTGGTGCTGAGATTAGTGCTGTATCTTCCCGGTTCGTGTCAGAGGAGGATCTCACAAGCCGATTTGTAGATCTGACCTTTGCCAACTCATCAACTGGAGGACCATTCCCGACAGCTTTCATTGACCTGGAATCTCCTTTTGTCCAAGGACGTATTGAGGCAGTAGTAAGTAATGGACAAAGCAAATCAAGACCTCATCATTGGAAAACGAGGTGAAGTTTCCATCTGGAGAGTGTGCCCAGGTACCAGTCTATGCGCGCAAAGATCTTCTTGCTGTACAGACTAGAGCACAGGCCAAACGGGGGGATCAAGAAACATCCATACCAGTATATCAAAAGTATGTGGACTCGACCTCACTCCGGATAAGCTCAAAGAACTACAAGAAGGTGACTCATCCCTTGAAAATGCTAGAGCGATGGCCTGTTCTGGAGAGACTGCTAAAAAAGTAAGGGGGGTGAAGTGTCGTATCGGAAGGTACATGGGATCCTGCACCGAGAATTTAAGAATGGGGATCAGGTGTTCAACAAGTTTGCGTCCCATTTCTTCTTCGAAGGGAGGTTATGCGACTGGCCCATGATACGCCGATGGGAGGGCATCTTGGCACCAAGAGGACCAGGCAGAAAATTTGGGCCGAGTTTTACTGGCCAGGAATGTGTGGCGACATCCAGCGTTACTGTCGCTCTTGCGATATGTGCCAAAGAGTTTACCCCCAAGGGACGAGTCAGCAAAGTACCACTAGGAAGGATGCCAGTGGTAGGCCAACCCTTTGACAAGGTGGGTGTGGACCTTGTTGGACCGATACGACCAGCATCTGACCGCGGCAACAAGTACATTTTAGTCATGGTGGATCACGCAACTCGGTACCCTGAGGCAGCTCCTCTAAAGTCTGTGGAGTCAGAGAGGGTTGCCGAAGTCTTGTGGGAAATGTGGTCAAGACTGGGAATCCCAAAGGAAGTGCTGACTGACCAGGGAACTCAGTTTACTGGGGCTGTCATGCAAGAAATATTCAGACTTCTCTCAATTAGAGGCATCACTACATCGCCATATCATGCCCAAAGCCCAAAGCAACGGGCTAGTCGAACGTTTTAATGGTACCTTGAAAGCAATGCTAAAGAAGATGTGTCAAGAGAAACCAAAAACGTGGGATCGATTTATCCCAGCAGTTCTCTTTGCCTATCGGGAGGTTCCACAGGAAGGGACAGGTTTTTCACACATTCGAACTCCTGTATGGGCGAACAGTCCGAGGACCCATGACAGTTCTCCGGCAGCTGTGGACCAAGGAGCAAGTCGACGATGAAGTCCGGGCTTCATGCACGTATGTTCTGGATCTGAGGAATAGAATTGAGGAGACGTGTCGTTTGGCCAGGCACATCTTCAGAAAGAAACAGTTCGTCAGAAAAAGCATTTTGATAGGCGAGCCAAACCTCGATGTTTTAAAGTGGGTGACAAGGTTCTGTTGTTGCTCTCCAGCGAGAGCAATAAATTGCAAATGGCATGGCAGGGCCCTTTTTCTGTCCTAGAAAGAGTTGGCGAAGCTGATTATCGATACGTATCAAAGGCAAAGAGAAAGTGTTCCACGCCAACATGCTAAAGGAATACGTCGAACGCCCTAAACTTACGGTGGCTGTGTCGGTAATAGATGACAGCGAGTGTAAATGAGGTGCAGACAACGCGAGAAAGACATTCCTGATGATTCCGTTACAAGCTCAGGAAGGACCTGCTGATGTTCAGCTGGACCCGGATCATCCAGAAAGGCACGCCGACCTCCTGCACTTTTCTGCAGTCTTTGGCGACGTGTTCACTGACTTGCCACAGAGGACTACTCTCACGCCTGCAGTATCAAGTTGGAACATGAAGAACCAGTGCGCACACGACAGTTCCCTCTGCCCTTCTCCCAGCGTGAAACGATCCAGGAAGGGTCAAAGTAATGCTTAAGATGGGAGTCATTGAGAATTCGACTTCCCCATACTGTTCTCCAATTGTATTGGTTAAGAAAAGAGACGGCAAAATACGCTTTTGCGTCGATTTCAGAAGGCTCAAATCAAATTGTGATTTTTGATGGTGAACCTATCCCAGATATCGAGTACCTGTTCTCAAAGCTTGGTCAGGCCAGATACTTCAGTAAGATCGACCTGACAAAGGGTTATTGGCAAATCCCCATGGTGGAAAAAGATAAACCTAAAACTTTCTCAAACACCGCAAGGTCACTACCAGTGGACTGTTATGCCTTTTGGACTGAAGACAGCTGGTGCAGTGTTTAGCAGAGCAATGAGGGAGATGCTAAAGCCTCTTCAACTTCCTGAAGTCGACAACTTCATGGACGATTTACTGGTGGCTACTCAGACATGGACGCGTCACCTTGAGTGTCTCTATGCACTGTTTCTCAGACTTCGTGAGGTTCGGATGACTGCTCGGCCTACCAAATGTTTCCTGGGGTTTGATGAAGTTACGTATCTTGGGTTTGTGGTAGGAAAGGGTAAACTGAAAGCAGAGGACGAGAAGATGGCCAAGATTGGCAAGGTTCAGCCCCCTGAGACTAAGAAAAGAACAAGTTCGGGCCTTTTTAGGGCTGGCAGGTTTCTACCGGCGATTCGTGCCGAACTTTGCGGAGATCGCCCTTCCCCTGACAGATGCAACAAAGTCCAGGATGCCAAACAGAGTGAAGTGGACTCCCGAATGTCAGAAAGCTTTTGACGAGCTGAAAAAAAAGACTGTGTAGCAAACCGCCTGTGTTATGCCCAACTGGGAGTTGTCGTTTGTACTGAGGACAGATGCCTCGGATGTTGGGTTGGGCGCGATCCTTTTACAGGACCAGGGAACTGGTCTCCAACCCGTGACGTGTGCCAGTAAGAAACTACTTCCTGCAGAAAAGAACTACTCTACGGTTGAAAAGGAATGCTTTGCCATCGTGTGGGCGGTCCAGAAATTTGAACCGTACCTGTATGGACGGCATTTTATTATTCAGACTGACCACCAACCCTTACAGTATTTGAAGAGACTGAAAGCATCCAATGGTCGCCTGATGAGGGGGCACTTCAGCTGCAGTCATTCATTCAGTGTTCAAGCAATACCAGGAAAAGAAAACGTCGGTGCTGATTTTTTGAGCAGATGCCCAGAGTGAGTGTGGTTGACAGTTCATGGACATTATGTATGATTTAAACTATGTTTAAACTTGGTTCGGGGGTTTGTCACGAACTGTCAAATGTTTTGGGCGTGCGTCTATGCTTTGCGTGTTTACACATGTTGTGTGTGTGTGTGTGTGTGTGTGTGTGTGTGTGTGTGTGTGTGTGTGTGTGTGTGTGTGTGTGTGCGCGCGCGCGCGCGCGTCCTCGCGTGCACGCTTCACGCACGTTATTGGGTGTCAGCTAAAAGTGGCATCAGTGTACAGACATCCCGTGCAGCCCATGCTGATCACTTGGCTCACCTTGAGAGCGAGCAGAGTTCGAGTCCCGTTAGCCGGGACTGAGAACATTCCTTTTTTTTTTTATCAAGAGCCTTGGAGGGAGGTCTTCGGGTCTGACCGCGCCGGTAAGGTTTGGGTCGTCGAGCATCATCGTTGTGACGCTCATTTGTGTCCGCGGTGAGGTGTCTGTTTGTCCAGACCCTGTATTGTCCCCAGAGCTCACTCACAGGTTTTGGTGAGTTAACAATCTGTTGTATGCATGTATCTTTTCATTTGTTTGCTTGTTTTATAAATATGTATATTATTCTTGCTTTCCCATTTCTAAAAAAAAAACTTCACTTTCAGCTACAATTGGATTCAGACAGGAGGGGGAGAAAGGAAACCCTAGTCAGCCTTGTCTCTTATTCTTTTCATTGTTGGTGCGTGACCCTCTTTATTGAATAACTGGGGTTTATTTCATGCGTAGAAAAGCTTATCACAGAAAGGTGAAGATATCGTTTCGTTTACCTCCGACTCGAATTATTGTATCGTTATATTCTTTTATGGTAAGCACATTGTTTGATGTAGTGTAATGTACTATGTTACTATTGTTTGATGAAAAAAACGCGTTTATTTTGGCTTTTGCTATTCTCATTTCTTTTGGGCTGGTGTATATAAAAGGAAATCCTTTGAAATCACTCTTGATTCAATACAAAAGTGGAAGAAAACATTGTAGAAGCCTTATATTGAAGAAGGGGACATTATGGTAGTCATTTTATTATAGTAGTCACGTAAGCGTTAACTTGCCCCACACTCTCTAAAATTTTCCTTAATATTTAACTTCTATAAGAGGAAAGGGAGATGCTAACCAAAATCATAACTTTTACATGGAGAAACAGAGCTGGGGAAAGACTTCGTTATTTTTAGTCATCTAAAATATTCCATTTCCCCTCCCTTACGGCAATTTCCCTTTGTCTCCAGGCCTTTTGTTTTTTTCTTATCCTGTTCTTACGTTTGAACCATCCATCCCCAGTCCTCCGCTTCCCCTTCATCATCACCAGCCATTCCTTCAGCAAGCTATCCCCCTGGAGACTGCGCCCTGGGACCTTCATCCTCATACCCATTTCGACGCCCAAAGTTCAACAATTCTTCTCTGCGCTCGCAGGGCTACATTGCCTGCGTGCTACCATCCCCCACAGTGCCAGCAATTGACTCTTTCCCGGGCGCGGGTGCTTGGACCTTTGAACATCTTTTTGTTTGCTTTTATTTTCTCTGTTCACAACCTGTCCTATGGTTATAATTAATTTATTCTGGTACTCATCATAATCATCCTCATCCCCATCCCCCTCATCATATGCGTTTTGTTGTATGTTGTTTCGTGTGATTCTATTGTTTTGTGGTTTGTGCAATGAAGTGTCATTAAATGTTGGAAATGGAACTGTGTTAGTGGGTGCGTTCATGTGTGTGTGTGTGTGTGTGTGTGTGTGTGTGTGTGTGTGTGCGTGCCTGCCTGCCTGTCTGCCTGCCCTGCGTGCACGTGTGTGTGTGTGTGTGTGTGTGTGTGTGTGTGTGTGTGTGTGTGTGTGTGTGTGTGTGTGTGACATAAACAAAACAACCCTAACCACAGACTTTCATTTCTGATAAAATTTTCCCAGTTAAAAATAGAAAAAGAAAAACAAAAGACACAAAAACACTGTAAAGACAAATCCAAAGGAACAGATTTGCTGTGTAATATTTCCATCGTAATGAAACATGACAAAGTCTCCATTATTGTGCGTGGCACTGGAAGTATTCATGGGTTTAGTTATATTTCATATGTCTGCAAATTTGTATTGAGAGTGATGGAATGGTTGCCTCTTCTTTGTGGATTTTAGTATTCTTGTTTTCTTCCTCAGTAGGTCTGTCGTTTAGATTATTCATTTCCTTACTTTTGTATGAACTGCGAGCTTTTGAATGCGTGCGTAGACAAATTTCCATAGTAGTAGTAATATAGGTAGAAGTAGTACTAGTAAGGTAATGTTGCTTATAGCCCAGCCGACCGCAAAGGGCCATATTAGGGCTGAAGTAGTACTAGTAATAGTTGCTGTAGTAGTAATAGTAGTGGTAAGAAATATGCAAAGTGTTTGCAGTTTCAAAATAAAGAGTATTTGTAGTTACGTTATGCTGCTGCATGCTTGTTAGACAACGAAAATTCCTTGTCTAAAAGAATTTTAAGCGTGAAAAAAAATCTTGATTTTGAGTATGTATGCACGCTCTCTCTCTCTCTCTCTCTCTCTCTCTCTCTCTCTCTCTCTCTCTCTCTCTCTCTCTCTCTCTCAGACACACACGTTGCGTGCTCTCTCTCTCTCTCTCTCTCTCTCTCTCTCTCTCTCTCCCCCCCCCCCCCCCCCCCCCCCCCCCCCCCCCCCAACAGTTTTTGATATGGGAAACCGAAACGAACACTGTCTGTTGTCCACTTTGATCAGACTACACGGTGGACCCCATCACCATGAAGTTGACCACACTGCTGATTGTCTGCTGCACGGTGACCATGTGTAAGTAGTTTTGTTCCTTCCACTCTTGCTCCACAATCGTTAATCATATTTTCCTTTCACTCCTCCTTAACAACCGAAAGTAATTATTTTTCTTTTGCTCTTCCTTAACGACAATAAGTAATTATCAATTATTTTTCCCTTCACTCTTCCTTATGATAACAAAAATAACGTAGCATTTATAGAGCGCGTTGCCTTATGTTCTGGGCGCTGACAGTCTCTCTCTTCTCGTGTACACAAAAGGCTGAGTAGTGCCGACTGAACAGCTGCCTGCCAGCGCTTCATTCGGGTGCATGCTATGTGTAACGTGTCATCCATACCAACGGCCAAACTGGCCTTCCTCTTTCGAAAGTTGGTGATGGGACTGTTTACGTGTGTGTGCAAGATGTTATGCGTGCGTTCACACACGGAACCTCGGTTTATAGTCTCATTCGAAGGACTGTATGGGAAGTGGAGTCAGAACCAATGTTAACTCCGAGGGAGAAATCCCCCTGTACCGAAACGCCCGGCGGAGATGCGAATCCCCAACATCAGGATCACGAGTCCGGCGCTCTACCAGCTGAGCTATTCCCGCCCCCCTTCACAACCATAAGTAATTAGTTTTGTTCTACTTTTCCTTCACAAATGTCAGAACAGAGGGAAAGGTGGGGAGGAGGGAGGTGCGCTGCCCTTAAAACATTGGGGGGAGGGGGGGGGGGGGTAAAAACTATCTTCTGCCCTCTGCCAGCCCCCATTCCCTCCCATACATGAAGCAAAAAATCAAACACAAATAAGCAAACAAAACATTGATGGCGTGTTAATGCTGCATCTTCCTGCTTCCCGCCCCCTACGCTTAACAGGAATTTGGAAAGTGAGTCCTCCTTTCCTCCCTCCCTCCCTCCTACCTACCCTACCCCCGCCCGCCACCACCACCACCACCACCACCGCCACCCCGCAGTGCAGTTATTGTCAGCTCAGGGTACCCTCCCCCCCCCCCCCATCCCCCACCTCCTTCCGCCCCGCTCCGATATAAACTATCTTCCAGCACTATTGATAACATCGCCCCTGTGTGGACTGCTTATAGTGGGGATTGCGGCTTTACGGTACGAGACTGTGTGGTGACTGTGTATAGATGAAGGAAAAGGGCGAGCGGCGGGATTGGTGGGTGAGGGCGGGGAGGGGTGGCGGGGGGAAAGGGGGGGATGAACTACTTGGCAGTAGTACTAAGAAGGCACGAAAAAAAACAAAGACAACAAACATGAAAACGAGAAACACCACGTTTGACTCCTAACCTAATCCCTTACTCGCGTGACAGCCCAGATCATTCTGGTGGCCCCTTTTGCGGTCAGCTGCCGGGCTATATTATAAGCAACATGACCTTCACCAAGATCTACTCTCCTCATACAGCGGTTACGGGAGGCGTCAGCCATGTCTGCAGCGGTAACGGACGGATGGTGCGTCAGTTCAACGGGAGGAAGGAGGACACCAAGATGGCCTGCAAGTACCCGGCAGTGCGACAGAGCTGCGGCGCCTACGTCATCAGGCTGACGCCGGGCAACCGCTACGTGTTCCCCAAGTACAGGCTGGACTCGCTGTGGCTGGCTGTCAGACAGGTGTCCGGGGGGACCCGACCACTGGGAGGGACGCTCCGACAACAAACAGGCTGTGAAGGTAGAATGGGGATGGGGGGGGTTGGAGCTGGGGGGGGGGGGGATTTGGGGCTCTTTCTCTCTGTCTTTGTCTGTCTGTCTCTGTCTATTTCTCTCTCTGGCTCTCTGTCTCTCTGTCTCTGTCTCTCTCTCTCTCTCTCTCTCTCTCTCTCTCTCTCTCTCTCTCTCTCTCTCTCTCTCTCTCTCTCTCTGCGTCAAACAGTGTCCTGAGGGACCGGGCACTGGGAGAGGCGATCCGACAACAAGCAGGTTGTGGAAGATAGGCTGGGCGATAGGGTGGGGGCGGGGTGATCATCTCGGGGTCGGTGATGTTTGTCTGTCTGTCTGTCTGTCTCTCTGTTTGCTTTTGATAAATTTCAGTTATAATGTTCACACACTCCTTCACAAATGGCCATGGCCTATCAAGAATTAAATCATCCGACTCTCTCTCTCTCTCTCTCTCTCTCTCTCTCTCTCTCTCTCTCTCTCTCTCTCTCTCTCTCTCTCTCTCTCTCCTCTCTCCCCCCCCCCCCCCCTCCCCTCCCCCTTCGCTCTCTCTGTGCCCATATTCTGCACGAACTCACCATTGTTTCTGCAATACTTCAAAGAATGGAACGTCGCCCTTTTTGATGAAACTTTGACTGACTGACTGACTGACTGGTTGACTGCCTGCTTCCTGCCTGCCTGCCTCACTTACTGAATAAATAAATGAATGAACGAACGAACGAACGAACGAACGAACAAACGACCGAACGAGTGATCACACCCATTTCTCACGCAGTACTTCAACGGGTGGAGCGACGCCCCTTTCACCAAGAAAAGTGGCAGCCTGAAGACAGAGGACCTCCTGGTCTTCGGCAAGGACAGCGGCAGCACCTGGGCCCAGGCCAGGAACGGAGACTTCCGGGTCACCTTTGTGCCCTGGGACCCGAACCACAAGACGTTCACCCACGCCCACTGGGCCTTCGAATGCTTCGCCAAGGACTTCGTCGCTTCGGGCTATCCCAGGCAGATCTGTGGTAGGATTTCGGTGACGCTTTGCAGTTCAGAATTTAAAAGAAGTAGTTTTTAAGCCGGGAAGTAAGGGAGAGGGGATGGGGGTGGGGGGCTAGGGAAGGGGGTGAAGTGATGGTGAAGGTGCCGCAGGCGGAATTATTCGTTTTGTGTCGTTGTCGTTGTTGCTGCATTGATGATGTGTGCGTATATTTGTGGACGTTGGGGATTAATTTGAGTTGTCATTTCTTTTGCATCTTATTGGGAAGATGGGGGACGGATGGAGAGGGAGGGGAAGTCAGAGTTCTAGAGTTCTTTATTTTGCTTTTCAGTTTAATTTCACCGGATATATGTGAGGGAAGTCGAAGCGTGTGATCATATACGTGCGTATATGTACACACACACACACACACACACACACACACACACACATACATTCTCCCCTCCTCCATTTCTTACACGTCCTCTGCTCTCACCCTTCCCGTTGTTCAAACATCCCTGCTCTTTTTCATCTTCCCCACTCTCTTGCCCACCATCTCATCTAATCAGACTTAACTCCCTTTGGATTGTGAACGTTGATTTGAAATATAAAGTCTTTCCTGTGCAGATTTAAAGGCGTAGATTTTATACCGTATATTCTATGAACAGGTACAGATGATTAGATGTGAAAAAAGTATAAGCATGAGAATAGACTTTCCCTGTACTAATTCGTGAAGAATTGAAGCTTACTACCTGTGATTTTCTGGTGCAGATTTAAAGGCTGGAGTCTGTATTTTTCCTGTATTAATTCGTGAACATCTGGAGATTTTTTTTTAATGTGACTCTTCTTTTGCAGATTTTTGTTCACATCTGTTAATATCTTTGTTGTATTAATTTGTGAGCCATTGGAGATGACTGACTCTGAACAGACCTCCTTAGTTTACGTTTTCCGCTTACCAACACAAGTTCATGTTTTCCTTGTCTCATTCTGTGAACAATTGCCCAGAGGATGACTGAACGTGTAAGTTGTCATATGTGGATGCACACACGTAACTTTGTGTTTCTTCCTGTTATTCTGTTGCACAGTCGCCCCTAAAAGCTTGAACACGAAACTATTTATATGTTGATTTATACACTTTGATTTACATTTCACCGTGTTGTTTTGTGAACACTGTTCATTCTGTGCATAATCAACTGCCCAGAGAAGCTTGAACGTGAACGCTTTCTTATGCCGATTTATACATTTAAGTTGACATGTTCCCTGTGTTACTGTGTGGACCGTTGCCCAAAGAGGTTTGACAGGAATAGTTTATTGCGTAGCGTAGAATTATACACATACTTGGCCATTTTCCCTGCATCGTTCTCTGAACAGTTGCCAAGAAATGAATGGCAGTGAAAGTTTACGTAGATCACACATTATGTTAGTCTACATTTTCCACGTGCTGTGTTGGGAACAATCGCCTTTATCTCACAGAGCGTGAAAGTTTTAGTATGTAGATTTATAACATGAATTTATACTTCCGCTGTGTGTGTGTGTGTGTGTGTGTGTGTGTGTGTGTGTGTGTGTGTGTAAATCATTGCTAAGAGAAGCTGGAAAATGAAACTTTTCTTACGCAGATGTATGAAGATTTGTTTATCTTTTCGATGCCTCACTCAGTGAACAATTAGCCATAGACTATTTAAGGTGGACATATTCTCGTGTCAGTTTAAACACATTAGTTTTTATATTTTCCATGTGTTCTTCTATGTACAGGTGGAGATGACAAACGTGAAACGGTGGCTCGAATGAATGAGCTAGAACTGCAGGGGCGTGAGCAGGTCGTGTATTATGATGTCTTCACCAACACTGGTCTCACACAAATGTACGTTCATGACGGTTTCTGTTTAATTTCCAAACCTTTTTTTCCATTCTTGTGTTCTCTCTCTGTCTTGAGGCCAAGAATGGGTCATGGGCAACTATAACGCAACCAAATCATGACAGAAACTGAAACTCTCTCTCTCTTTTTTCGCTTTCATTTTCTTCTTGTTTTTATCTCTTTGTTTCTTTCTTTCTCATTTCTTTACTATTTATTGTTGTTTTTTTTTTTCTTTCTGTCGTTTATTTTCTTTTACTCTTCAGTTTTCAACGCCACTTTTTCTCTCCTTGTTTGATTCATTTCTTCCCTTCCTTCCTTCCGTCGTTCTCTTTGTCTTTCTTCGTGTCTTGCTTTCTTTCGTGAAAACTGGCTACAGTGGCTCAAATATGACCGTTAAAACTTAGAAGGAGAAATGAAATATGTTAATACCATGTTAATTTTTTGACGATGAAATGAGCTTTCACTTTTTTGTTGAGTGATGCACGCATACATCATCATCTTCACTTATACTGTTTCCACACCAGCTACATGCACTGAAGTCCCCGAGCAACAGAAACGGTAAACTTCTACAAGATTCTACCAAATCTATTATACCTTGTTCTGGTGTCCTAATATCTGGTATCCTAATACCATTAGTTAAGTCTGTATCTTAGTACTAGGAAGAATATCCCGTTGGTACATGCACAGCAAGCAGAAATACGTGTTAAACTGCACCAAAAAGGCCCTTAGACAGTTTTGATGCTTCAAAGTTGTCATATTCCACATCGATCTTTTCGATATATTTTGTGGTCTTTTTCTGCCAGGAGAGTCTACGCTCCTGAAAATCTGGCTATTGTGTCAGATATAAATTGTTTGTCTCCTTGGTGGCCGTTGTCATGGCTTGTTCAAGGGTTTTAGTCTTCAGCTCGTGCATTTCCCTGGTCAGGGGACGCACTGCCCTGTCTGAGAGGACAGAATGTTGTGGAGACATTCCTTCAAGTCGGCAGACTGAAACTTTACGGAGCATTTTTTTTTCAAAGTCTTGTGTTTAATTTTCTGGTAATTTTTGTACATTCACATCAGTAGTATTTACGAAAGAATCCATGTCCATTTTTCACGAGTTTAAAGTTCGTTGAATCCGATTAATTTAAACAAAATGTATAGAACTTTAAGAGAACTCTAAATTCGTGTCTTGCCTTGGTCGTGATCTCCAGCTCATCCTTATGTGTGTGTGTGTGTGTGTGTGTGTGTGTGTGTGTGTGTGTGTGTGTGTGTGTGTGTGTGTGTGTGTGTGTGTGTGTGTGTGTGTGACAGAGAGAGAGAGAGAGGGAGAGTGTGTGTGTGTGTGTGTGTGAGAGAGAGAGAGAGAGAGAGAGAGAGAGAGAGAGTGCATGTGTGTGTGTGTGTGTGTGTGTGTGTGTGTGCTCATGTATCTATGTTTGCATGTATAAAAGGTTTTAGAGGATGATGAGTACAAGGAGCACAACTTCTCTGATCGCGACGATGCGCGAGACATCTGTGTGATTTTTCTGTTGGGTATCTGCAAGTCTTGCATATTTACTTTCTTCACTTGCTTGCTTGCATGCCTAATTGTTTGCTTGCTAATTAGCGAACCCTCCCTTTTCCTCACCATTCTGCCCCTTGGTTACTAATAAGCAACTCCGTTCTCCTCACCATTCTGCCCCTTTGTCACGGAAATGACAGGAACCCGAAATGTGCCGAGGCCACCCGACTGATGACGACCGAGTGCACAGAGGAACAGAGGCGTGAGGCGATGCGCACGTGCAGCCAGATCCTGTCCAGCTACCAACACGCCAAGTGTGTCAGCAAGCGCACCTGCGATCCCACTGACGTCTTTGTGGTGAGCGAGTCAGTCAGAGAGAAATACCGATCATTTTTTTCCAACTACCAAACAGAGGACGTTGCTATTTATAGCGCAAGAAAATGGCTGTGCATAATTTGAACATAACTTTCCGACCGTCAGCCCTTAAAAATTTTTTTTTTTTTAAAAAGCATTCTTCCTGTTTGAATCGAACATTATAGGGTTAAAAACGGTAAGAGCTGAGTTTTAACGTCGTCGGTATGTCAAAAAGAATGCCGATCATTTCATCTACCAATGAAGGGACGTTGCTATTTATAGCGCAGAACGAACATGGACCAAATGGAATATCCATGTGTCTGTGGAAAGCGTTTCGCTACCACCCGTGGCATGAAGATCCACAGAACAAAGATGGGATGTGTGAAGACTCATCTGAATGAGCAGCAGCGCACTGCATCAGCAGATAAGACGTCGGAAGACCAAGGCCAGATTTAAACCACAGTGCCAAGGACATCCACGCTGTTGGTTCGGATGAGGAATTTGCACAGGCCCTCGATGCCAGGCCCTGAAACTCAACCTGCCACGAGCAAACGAGACTGAAGATTGGGAGAAACTGGATGCAAAAAAAATCGTCCAAAGACTCGATGCACTGATAGGGAAAAGCACCCTGGAACACAAACTAGCCACATATGGGGACATTGTGTATGCCACATGTAGAGACGCGCCTATGGAGCAAAACTACCCAAAGAGAAAAAACACCTCCAAAGAAATCCAGACGCCAAGAAGAGATGGACAAGATCAGGGTCCAAAAGAAAAACCAAGAAGCAAAATGAAGACTGCTCTGCCAGCTGAAAAACAAGGCTTGGAAAAACTCTGGGAAGACCTGAAAGCAAAACACAGCGCCCTCAGCAAAGCGGAATCTGCGAGGAAGAGGAAAAGCAAAAAGAAGAAGACACAAGAGCGTTTCTTCAGAGACCCCTTCCAGTTTGCCAGAACTCTGTTCGAGCAGCCAAATCTGGGGGACCCTAAGTGTGGACAAAGGAGTTCTTGAGCAGCATCTGAGAAAAAACATACTCTGACTCACAGAGCAAAGCACCACTCGACATTCAAGGTCTGGTGTGGCCAACCAACCCTGAGGAACAGTTCAATGACAAGCCTCCAACGTTGGCGGAAATCAAGAAGGTGGTCGACAAAGCCAGAGCCAAATCATCACCAGGGGCCAAACGGAATACTTACCAGCTGTACAAGAAATGTCCCAAGGTGCTGGAGTGGCTCCACAGGCTGCTGCTGCGATCAGCTTGGAGAAATCAGAAGATCAGCGGCCAGTGGATGACGGCAGATGGTGTGTACACATCCCCAAAGAGCAAAAAACTCAAGTGACATCAGCCAGTTCAGGCCAATATCACTACTGAACGTCGAAGGGAAAATCTTCTTCTCTGTCATGGCAGCAAGGCTGACCAAGTACCTCATGGAAAACAAGTACTTGGATGTCAGTCCAGAAAAAGTGGCATTCCAGGCGTGGCTGGCTGTGTAGAACACGCCACAATGATCTGGGACGCAATCCAAAGAGCAAAAAAAGAAAAGAGAGACCTGGACGTAGTGTGGCTCGACCTGGCAAACGCATATGGATCTGTACCCCATGAGATGATACAGTTGGCTCTTAAGATGTACCATGTGCCAAAGAACATCCGCGACATGCTCAAGAAGTACTTCAATGGCTTCTCAATGCGGTTCTCTACCAAGGAGTACACAACAGATTGGATCAACTTGGAAGTGGGCATTGCAATGGGCTGTGCCATTTCCCCAATACTGTTCGTGTTGGCAATGGAAGTCATCTTGAAAGCAGCAACAAGCAACGCAAGACAAACAGACCTTGGCGATGGATACAAGATGCCCCCTCTCAAGGCCTTCATGGATGACACTACAGTGATTTCATCCAGAGAAGACGAGACACGTCACGTGCTGGAGAGGCTGGACGACATAGTTGCCTCATCCAGAATGAAGTTCAAGCCAAAGAAATCACGGAGTCTCTCACTGAGGAAAGGAAAAGTGGCCGAATCTGTGGTCTTCAGTGTTGCCAACCAGACCATTCCAACAGTAACAGAAGAGCCAGTCAAGAGCCTTGGAAGATGGTATGATGATACGCTGAAAGACACACGAAGAGCAAAAGAAAAACCAAACAGATGTCGGAAGAAGGCTTGGAGACCATTGACCAGTGTGGGCTCCCTGGCAAATACAAGGTCTGGTGTCTGCAGTTCATGCTGATACCAAAGCTCCTATGGCCTCTGATGATATACGACATCTGCACCAGCATAGTGGAGGCAATGGAATCCAAAAAATCAACAAGTTCACAAGGAAATGGCTTGGTGTCCCACCCTGTCTGACTGACATAGCGCTATACTGTCGCCAAGCAAAGCTGAAACTACCACTGAAATCCATCCTGGAGGAATAAAAGCAGGGAAGATCAGACTTCAAAGCATGCTGGAGGACTCAGGAGACAAGGTGGTTGAAGCAATCAAGCCCCAGCTGAAGACAGGCAGAAAATGGAAAGTTCAAGAGGCGATGGATTCTGCAAAAGAAAGTCTCAAGATCAGAGAAATAACAGGACACACACAGACCAACAGACAAGGACTGGGGGGGGACCAAAAAACTGAATGGTGGTCAAAGGCCAAAGGAAAAGCCAAAAGAGACATGATGATTCAGGAGATGAGAAAAGAAGAAGAAGACAAACAAAAAGACTCCAAAAAAGAGTCCAGCAGAGCCAGCAAGGGCAATGGACAACGTGGGAGAATGCACTCCAAAGAAGTCTCACTTGGAATGACATTTGGCACATGGCCCCTCTCAGGATCAGCTTCATTCTCAGATCTGCATATGACCTTCTGCCTTCAAATGCAAACCTGGTGAAGTGGGGAAAAAAAAGACGATCCTTCATGCCCCCTTTGCCATGAAAAACAAAAAAACAGTGGAGCATGTCCTAAGCTCATGTAAAGTAGCCCTGGCTCAAGGAAGGTACACATGGAGGCACAACCAAGTGCTCAAAGAGATTGTACAAGTAGTCTGGGCTAGTACCAACACCACAAAAGGGAAAATCAGGACTCCAAAAGCACCCGCAACATTCTTCACGGCAGGAGGCAGCGAATCATGGCCAAGAACAACAGTGCCACTCGGAACATGCAGGCAGAGTCTGCTGGACGGGGCAGATGACTGGGAGTGCACAGCAGACCTCCCAGAATGGAATAGTCACCCAGAGATTATCAGCAAGAGTGGCATGAGACCAGACATAGTATTACACTCTCAGTCAACAAGCAGCAGATGATCATGATCGAGCTCACGGTGCCATATGAGAACAGAATGGAGGCAGCTCAGATCTACAAGACTGAAAAGTATGCTGATCTGGCAAACAGCCTGAGGAGAGAAGGCTATCAGGTCAAAGTCCTCACTGCAGAAATTGGAGCTAGGGGGTTTTGTGGGAACGTCTGCATACAGCCTCATGAAACAGCTCTCAGTTGCAGGGAGGGAAAAAAACCAAAGCCCTGAAAGCAATGGCAGAAGCGGCAGAGAGGTGTTCAAGTTGGATCTGGTCAAGGAGGAACAAAAAAGTGAACTTCATAAGGCTTAACTTTCCTACAAATATCAGGTGTCCCTGTGGCTCAGTGGTTAGTGCGCGAGTCATTAAGGAAATGAGCATGTCCAGAAGGGCATGGGTTCGAATCCCAGTCATGGCTCATCCCAAGATGGGAAAAAAAAAAAAAAAAAAAAAGGGGGACATCCGGAGTCATGAACCGGGTGTGGCCCAACCCCCCTAGAGTGTCAGGAGATAAGGGCCGAAACACTCGCTTGAAGGGGGCCTTTCTTTTTTTTTTTTTTTTTTTTAAATTTCATTTGTTGTTGTTTTTTTGTTATGTCAATTTGGCTGGGGGAAGTGGGGAGCTGTTTTGAAGCCGTGGAACAATCCCTCATTCATCATCCCCCCCCTTCATGATGTATCCTAGCGTCAACCAGGCCTGAGAGATACAGACACCTGCCGGGTCGGTCAAGAAATCTGAGGAACACTGTCAAAGATATATCCATTAAGAGAAATAAACTCAGTTCTGTGTTCATGGCTTCCCGTCTGAGTCTGTGGCACACTTCATTCTCTACAGGTGTGCGTGAACACCTGTGTCCGCGCGTGAACTCGTGCTATGTGTATTCAGCAGAAGGAACGGGAGGGGGGGGGGGGGGGGGGGGGGGGGGGGGGGGATGGAGGTTAAAAAAAAACTAAAAGAGAGACGGATGAAGGAGAGACAGCAAGAAAGAGAGACAAGATGAACTTACATGTGGTGAGGTGGAACGAAATAGTTGACAGCATTGGAGTTTATTCATCCCTTAACTTCAGCGGATGAGAGGGAGTAAATGAAAAGTGGACAGAGAAAATAATCGAAGTGGCAGAGAGACCAAGAGATGATAGTATACGTGTGTGCGAGTACAAATCACTCGGAAACAGGCAATAAAAGAATTGATTGATTAATCATTAATCAAACGATAATTAAAATAATCAATAATCTATTCACTCATTTATCCATCCAGTCATTCATTCACTCACTCCTTTAACAATTCACTCATTCTTTCATTCATTCATTCATTCACTCATTCATCAGTCAGTTAACTGATTACTTGCTTGCTTGATTTATTAGTTAATTGGTTAATTAATTAATTGATCGGATTGATTGACTGATTGATTAATCGATTGATTATGTTCCAGGACTGCATCCAGTGGGTGTGCAGTGACTTCCGGAACACAGCAGCCTGCCAGAGGGTGGGGCAGGGCATCGACATGTGCCGACAATTCAAGGGCAGCAATCTGACAGCCAGAGTGGAAGCCGCCAACTGCTACAAGGACTTCCTTCCCCTTGGGCCCTGAACGTGTACTGGGCAGCATTAATATTGCTCTGCATCTTCTTCAGTCATCACAGATGATAGAACTCCTGAATGGATAACCCTCCTAATCTTCTTCTTTGTCTTCTTCAGTTATCAAAAGATAACAATACTTCTGAATACATGACTCTGGTGCCTTTTTTTCCCCCTCATCTTATTTATTGAAGGCAATATACTCACCAATAGATGCTCCATGTATCTTGTTGTTAACTTTCATATTATCGAAGGTAATACGTTCTTGATAGATGCCTGTTTCATCTTTTTTTTTTCTCTTTTTTAGTAATTATAGATGATTAAACCCCTTTTTCAGATACAGATCCCTTTCAGTCCGTGTGCCTGCGTGCGTGCGTGCGTTCTTGCTTGCTTGCTTGCTTGCGCGCGCGCGTGTGTGTGTGTGTGTGTGTGTGTGTGTGTGTGTGTGTGTGTGTTAGTTTGTCGGTGTTTTGTTTTTGTTTTGTTTGTTGTGTGTGTGTGTGTGTGTGTGTGTGTGTGTTGTGTGTTTTTTTAGTGGTATCAACTTTGGCAGTACAATGTATAACCTTTAAGATTGCTATTAAAATGTGACAAAGGTTCGAACGGGTGTGATGTCGGGTTCGTTCATTGTTGATGGTTCATTTTCTGTAAAACTCCTTCCAAGGATGTGCATGTGCTTGCAATTACAGACACAATGCATGTAACATAGATGAGTGCAACCATACGCTCATACAAGCTCGCACGCGTGTGTACACACACGCACCAGAGTGACCAAGCCAAAAGGCGGAAGCTTTGTGAAATAAAGTCCTGGGTGGAGGAACAAGTAGAACATATATACACACACACACAGAGAAACTCATAACTTTTAATGAGGGTGAACAGATAGGATGGAACCATTTTTACACTATGCCCTCAAAAATAACAAATAAATAAAAAGGAACAAGAGAGAGAGAGAGAGAGAGAGCGAGAGAGAGAGGGGGGGGGGGGGGGGGGGGGGGGGGGAAGAAGCGTGGTATATCTGCAATTGATGCCAAGGAGCACAGACACAATCAGCCGTGCCTCCCTGACGAGTCCGATCCAGCGGACGAAAGGCCTCGGAGCAGGCAAAATGAATGGCTTTGTCTTCAAGATGTACTGCAATGGCCCCTATATGCTGGTAGTGAAAGATTTAATATTTACAATGTTACTTCCCTAATTCTTCGTTCTTTTCCTTTCTTCTCTCGTTCCTTCCCTGCCCCCTCTCATTCCCCAACCCCCTCCCCTTTTAATTTTTTTTGTGTTGTCAAAACGGAGGAATTGTTAGCCTGCACTTGTTTTCATCCACTACTGAAGTGTTGAACATAATCCATGCATATGTATGTACGTGTGCATGCACTATATATATATATGCTGTGTGTGTGTGTGTAACAACATTAAGTGTAAATATATACGTATATTGAATTATAAACAATGCTTGCTCTTATGTCTCAGATTGAAGAAATAGGGGGTGATAAGCATACATATCTGCAGTGGTAGATGATTCTGCCTAATTAACGGCATGTGCTTGAGTGGGGAATGTTAAATGTTTCTCAAAATGAACCTTCAGCAAGTTAATAGTCTCCAAGTGGGATACAGTCTCCAACAGGGAGGAAACTCACTAACATACATCTCCTGGTCAGATACTGGTATTTCGAAACCTGATTGTTTTCTCTCTCAATGACCGCGGAAAGGAGTAATTTGACTCCTATGCCTTTTCTGTTTAAGAAGAATGCTATCCCAGAAAAAGGCTGGTGTGCAATACCGTAGTTTGTTTGTTGAGTTTTCAAAAAACCAACCAAAGTGCCACCTAAGAAAATCATGAAAGATTAAAACAAGCTACATTTTCTTATGAAAAGTAGAAAATATAAGAAGATATCATCTTAAGACACAAGTGCTGAGGGCCAGTTCTTGGAATGAATCCACAAGGGACTAAATTACAATAAACTAATAAATTCCAAGGATAAGTACCG
The DNA here is from genome assembly GCA_016801955.1 of Conus betulinus. NCBI lineage: Eukaryota > Metazoa > Mollusca > Gastropoda > Neogastropoda > Conidae > Conus > Conus betulinus. The sequence continues at coordinate 1,492 of JADBJO010018491.1, read as the reverse complement.
AGCACCATTCCAGCAACTTACAGAGAGCAGCTTGGTGTTGCAACGACTGCAAGAAATATATATATATATATATATATATATATATATATATATATATACATATATATATAGAGACAGAGAGAGAGAGAGAGAGAGAGAGAGATGACTGGACTGGAAGAGAAAAAAAATGAGTGCATTTCCCCTGGGTTCGTCAATGTCACGGCCAGTTCTGACCTATTTCGACTAACCATCCAGATCCAGATCCAGTACTGGGCCCTTGAGGGCACCGAGTCCTAACGGGGACGATACCCCCCTCATTTACGGGGTTGCTTGTACGGTCAATGGCTAGACATGGATCAGTGTGGAGATCCCCAGATGTGAACCTCATAGAATGCCTGGTGATATCGTTTACGAGTGAACTGAAAAGAGTGTTCAATTAAGGGACGCAGTCTTCATTGGTGCAGGGATGGCGATGGCACAGTTGTCATCTCGGCACACACACACACACACATACACACCACACACACACACACACACACACACACACACGCGCGCGCGCGCGCGCGCGCGCGCGCCGTGCGCGCAAGCGCGTACGCACACACACACGCACGCGCACACACACACACACACACACACACATACACGCGCGCGCGCGCGCGCACACAACAAACACACACGTCAACAAGAAAGAAGATAGCTTTAAAAGAAATTGTACAAAGATTGGCAATAGGATTTCCGTAATATGGTACCGCCACTACTTATCTTTTTTGTTAAGTCTCTTTTGCCGTTTACATTCAAGGGCGTAAATCCAGTCTTCACCGTGGGTCTTGTTGTCGACTTTCTTCAGAGAAAACGGACTTTCTCTCTGCTATCTTACTCGCTGCATCTGACACAGCTCAAACCATTTACTTTCAATTAAGCAACATTAAAGACACCAGACGCGTTGTAGCAACCAAAAATTGTACAGGAATTACTGGTGTAGATTTTATCAAAGCCTTTGATGCAGGCGGTGGAAGTTTAGGCGTAAACAGGGCACCGTCCCGGCACAGCTTTCCTTTTCTGACCGGCGGTTGAGGGGAAGAACTTTATCTCAGTAGAACGACAGACACTGCTGAGTGTTGAAGGAATCGCTTCGGGTGTGTGTTGTTTGTGGATGAACGAAGGTAACATCTGTCCCAGTAGCGTTGCTGAAAGGGACTGATATTATTGTTGCATTTTCTTTTTTCTTTTTTTTTTTATTTCTTCTCTCGCTCTTCCTCCTTTGTTCCTCTCTTCATTTTTCCTTTAATTTTAAGATTGCTTTTGCTGATGTTCTTGTTGTTATCGCTGCCACTGTTATTCCATTACTGCATGGGTCGTTTTGCTACATGATTTATGGGCCCTTCTGTCACTACATCCATTTCTCTTTTATGTTTCTTCTGCTTTGGGGAAATGTCAAAAAAAACGATATAGTCTGGGCAAAAGCTGGAAGTAGTCTTATTTGCGTAGGTGCTGTTTTGTCTCCAGAATTCAT
>JADBJO010018490.1:27500-32500 GCA_016801955.1 Conus betulinus | reverse complement strand
GCACAGAACAATTATAATGTAAACCGATTCCAGCCGATGAATATTTTTTTTTCATTCAAGATTAAACAAATCGTATTTCTGTTTTATCTTTGTTCTTTTTCAGAGCAGTGTTGTAAGAATTCGCCATGTCATCAATACACTGTGGTATAACGGGTTTCAATCACTGTTTCATTTTATATATTTCACATTCTATACCAGTTCTTTTTTAGCTGGTGTCATATGACAAACAATTTCGATTTTCCCCTTTCTTTGACAAGACAATGGAAGAAGAATGCTGACTGAGGTGAATGAAAGAGCTGGCTCTAATCTCTTTTTTTTATCATAAAGAAATTCTCCTGAATTGTGTGTCTTGGGTTTTTGGACCAGACTCAGAGGAAAGTTCTGGTGACATATTCGTTTTTTGATTTTCTGCGGAGGGTTTACAGATCATTTTCACATGACTGTCCCAAAACGAAGACTTGTCTTTCAGCTATGACTACATTCATAGATGCTGCTGGTACTACTGCTGATGATGATGATGAGGAGGAGGAGAGGAGGAAGACAGTTGAACAAAACACAAACCAAAGCAAAACGCAAACAAACATCTTATCATCATCATCATCATCATCATCATCATCATCATCATCATCATCATCAATATTAATGTATTATTGTTGCTGTTGTTGTTGCTGTTGCTGTTGTTGTTGTTGCTGTTAAGAGTGATCTGTTATTTTTAAAAAATCCCTTCCCTTCCCAGACCTAAACCCCGGAACCAAAAGACGGGTCAAAATCCTCTGGCACAAGGAATGGAAAAACACTAACTGACAATCATTTTTTTTTGTAAATCCATGCACACTTTAGCGGATTCCTTTTATCTGTTTACAGGAAACCTGCACAGAAGAAACACTGTTGTGCAAAACTACATAATTCATACACCTATTTCAATTGGTTCAAACTTGGAAACAAAGCATTCGTTTCACAAATAATTCAACGTGATTCTCACGTAGAAACAGTATCCCGCAGACTGCATAGTTTTCATTCATATTTGTTTTTAAGTATCGTTTACTTGTAAACAGTGTTATTATGTATACCGTGTTATTTACCACACATATGTCTCTTACTGATTCTTATTTTAAAACAATGTCGTGAAGACTGCACCTTTTTCACTCATATAATCATCTGGTTCTTATTTGTAAACAGCGTTGTGCAGACTGAATACTTTTCGGTCAGTTCTTTTGATCTTTCTTTTTTTTTTTCTTCTTCTTCTTCTTCCTTTTTTGTAGGTGATTAATTCTTACTTTTAAAGAACATGCGAGCTTCATGGTGCACACAGTGTGTTAAACTGCTGAGCATATTGTTTGTCTATCATGGGGCTTTAGCAAACATGAATGAACAAAGGAACACGCACCTTAATGTAGACTTTACGAAAACCTTGTTCCAAGATATTTTATCCAGTGTAAACCAGTATTATTTACTTTTTATTTATTTATGGAATTCATTACTTGTTCATATATATATATATATATATATATATATATATATATATATATATATATATATATATATATATAAAATATATATATATATATATATATATATATATATATATTTAATTATCTGTTTAGTAATTGATTGATTCCTTCATTTATTTACATTATTTATTTATCTAGCTATTTATTTGTTTACCTACTTTTTCTTCATTCATCTACTTATTAGTTTCGCTATTTATTCATGTATTTGTTGTTTTTTCAGTTATTCATTTGTTTATCGATTTCTTTATTGACTTGCGTATTTATTCATCTCTTCATATACTTATTTCTCGATTCATTTATATATATTCATTCATTCATTCATCCATTTATCTATGTATGTTTTCTTTCCTTGTTCAGGAAATTAATATTTTCCATCTGACCTGAACTCAACGCCGTAGGTCTGTCCTTTCGCTCTGTGTGTGTGTGTGTGTGTGTGTGTGTGTGTGTGTGTGTGTGTGTGTGTGTGTGTGTGTGCATGCATGCGCGCGCGCGTGTGTGTGTGTGTGTGTGTGTGTGTGTGTGTGTGTGTGTGTGTGTGTGTGTGTGTGTGTGTGTGTGTGTGTGTGCGTGTGTGTGTGTGTTTATAAACCGTAATGTTCATATGGACATGCCCCTCCTTTTGTCCGCCATTGGAATGGATCAGTGTTCTGCATTCAAAACATCAGAATCTTTGTAAACCTACCCCACCCCCCCCCCCCTTTCTCTCTGTCTCTGTGTTTTGTGTCTGTCTGTCTGCCTGTTTGTCTGTCTGTCTCTTTCTGCATCTCTGTTTCTCTGTCTCTCTATCTTTCTGTCTCTCTGTCTCTGTCACCGTCTCTCTGTCTTTGTCTCTCTTTATCTTTCTCTGTCTTTCAGACTCTGTCTCTGTCTGTCTGTCTGTCTGTCTGTCTGTCTCTCTCTTCTTCTTCTCTCTTCTTCTTCTTCTTTTCTTCTTCTTCTTCTTCTTTCTTCTTCTTCTTCTCTCTCATTCTCTTGTCTTTTTGTAATTGATTATATCTCTAATTTGATTTTTTTCTTAGAATAAAATGTAGCAAATCAGAAACAGTATTGTTAAAGAAAAAGAAAAGAAAAGAAAAAAAAAAAAACGAGCCAATATGGGTTACAACAACAACAACAACAACCGAGCCAATATAAAAATATCAATTCAGAAAGCAAGGTGTACGCTTACAGAATCGCATGTCTTTAAATGCGGTATGAAAGAAAGAAGCAAATTTTCAACAAATGTCTTTTTCAGACATGATAAACAACAGACACCAAAACAGCACAAAATATTCTCCTTAGATGACACAAAGAACATGAAAATGACAATGTATATAAAAGAGAAGTGGGAACGTGATGAGAGAGAGAGAGAGAGAGAGAGAGAGAGAGAGAGAGAGAGAGAGAGAGAGAGAGAGAGAGAGAACTCAGAACTCAGATGGTTTACTTCTTTCATTTCGAGATGCCATAAGCAGACTTAACCGAAACTGACAGGGATCCCTGAAAAACTTAACTGGTATATACTGCGCTCTTAGACTAGATAACTTGCAGCAGCATAAAACAAAATGCAGTTCGTCTTCTTTTCCATCATTGCAAAGTGGACAAGTCAGATCCATCCCAGTATGTTTATAGTAGTAGCGATACCGGTGTTGTGCAATGTCTGAGATTCCAAGTCGAAATTTGTCATAATTAACTTCTTCAAGTGTACGCCTAAATCCATTTGCAGATAAAGTTTGACATCGTGAACTGTACAAAATGTCCGATACGTGATAAATCTATCACTATTTTTTGACGTGAGCGTCCCATTCTTGCCACCTGCACGCAATCAATCTTTCTTTAAATTCACAAAGAAATAATCTATCATTCTGCACGCCTTGGTTCATCCAAACATAACCAAATCCAAATTTGTATAATTGACTACGAATATTTGACACCCAGTTTCTTTTATCTCTTACATCTAGGTCATATAACATCACATAAGCTTTCCGTGGTAATCTATGATCATTCATTTTAGTTAATTTCAACCAGTATCGAATACAGCTTAATACAGAATTTATGTAAATAGGATATCTATTGGTCTCTCCATAAACAAGGTCATTGGGTGTTCGCATTTCGACTCCTAAAAATTTCTTTAAGGCAAAAAGATGTACTTTTTCACAATGGCGGGCTGCAACGTCCAGTCCCCAAAGTTCTGCACCGTACTGAGCAATGGGCTGAACCTGGGAATCAAATAACTTCAACAACAAATCTAAACTAGAATTCTTGAAAGCATGAAGAAGTTTTCTCATAATACAAAGCAGAGCTTTCTTTGCTTTACTTACCAGGTCATTGCATGCTAATGTGAAGCTGAGTTTTGTTGTAAAGAATATACCCAAGTATTTATAAGCATTTACCACAGCATCACAGCATGGTTATACGTCCAATGTTCTCTTGCTGCTAAATAACCACCTTTTCTGAACACAATTATATTGCTCTTACTTAAATTCACTTTCAAATCAAGAAAAAAAGCTGCACGTTGCAGACTATTTAACTGGGTTTGCAAACCAATCATTGTCTCTGATAACAGTACAACATCATCTGCGAGTAGTAAGATAAAGAGTTCAAAATAGTCGATTGTAAACATTGCACCATGCTTACCATTTTGAATTATTTCTATGGCAAGTTCATTAATAAACAAAGAAAATAAAACCGGACTGCACACATCACCTTGCTTGACACCATAAGTGCACATGATAAAATCAGTTAATCTATAACCACACCGTACCTTAACTTTAACATTATTATACATACTTTTAATGCAATGGTATAGATTACCATTTATACCATTTTTTACTAGAACTGACCAAAGAATTTTCCTATTTATAGAATCAAAAGCTTTTTCAAAATCAATAAATGCAACATATAATTTTCTGTCGAAAGAGAACTGTTTTTTTTTGAATAAGAGCTAACAAAGTAAACATGTGATCAATAGTCGAATAGTTCTTTTTGAACCCTGCTTGGTATTCCCCAGTAATGTTATTTTCTTCAACCCACTCTTGTAAACGATGATTGATAACTGTACTATAAATTTTACTACTAATATGCATAGCGAAATGCCCCTGTAATTGTTAGGATTGTTGACACATCACCTTTTTTGTACAGAGGAAATACAATACTTTCTGTCCATGTGTCAGGGAATATACCTTTCTGAAACAAAGCATTAAAAAATATGACAAAGAAATCTACAACACAATCACCTGCATTTTTTAACAACTCTCCAGTTATTCCATCCGGTCCAGCAGCTTTTTTTTTTCATTTTAATCTTTCTAATTGCTAAAAGAACTTCCTCTTTTGAAATTGGTCGATTAAAATAATTTTTCATTATCATCAACATTGAATTCGTCATCATCTGCTTCACTTTCTTTTTCGAGTAAATTTTTGAAGTGTTGAAACCAGTCATCCAGAGTGATATCATTATTTATGTGTTTTCTTTTACATGAAATTTTATTTACATTTTCCCAAAATTGCTTTTGA
>JADBJO010018490.1:10000-22500 GCA_016801955.1 Conus betulinus | reverse complement strand
TCTGTCACTCTCTCTCTCTCTCTCTCTCTCTCTCTCTCTCTCTCTCTCTCGCGCGCGCGCGCGCGCGCGCGCGCGCGCGCAGCGTGTGTGTGTGTGTGTGTGTGTGTGTGTGTGTGTGTGTGTGTGTGTGTGTGTGTTGGCTGAAATTCCTATAGTAGAAGGATGCCAGTATGTTTGTCAAAAGACAGAACTCAAACATTGATGGATCTCAGCTTTCAAGAATAATGGATGCTTCCACTGTCGTAGAGCAAAAACAAAATTTCGATCTCTTTTGATACTAGAGTAAATGACGATCTGCCCCAGTGCAACAGAGAATTACTCAAGATTTCCGTCTTTGGATTGGAACAGATTTCAAATACCGAAAGTATGTGTGAAAACTGCAACTTCTCCATTGACGTTTGGTTATTTTGAGTGTTTTTATTTGACTGAATCAGACCAATCAATCAATCAATCAAATATTTATTGTCTTCATTGACAAAAAAAAGGAAATGTGTCTTGCTGTCTACGACAAGAACACGTACGCAACTAAACTGAGATATCAATAAATCAAATGCTCAAAACTGTTCACTGTTTTCAACAGTCCTAAACCAGAACTAGCTGCTGATATTCAACCAACCAGGGGGTGGTCCTCTGGAGGTTTTGGCTGCAAGGTGTGATTAAGTGTTTCCATCAGCATTGCTTATATATTTGTGGTCTTTTACGTAGGGAAAGTGAAAACTGTCATCGAATCACACTTTTGAAAATATCTTTTAATCTCTTATCTCTTTTGGATGTGAGCGTACGAGTGCACACACACACACACACACACACACACACACACACACACGCGCGCGCGCGCACACACACACACACACGCACACACACACACACACACACACACACACCACACACTGCGCACACACGTGCGAACGCACGCACGCACGCCCGCACACACCCACGCGTGCTTGCGCTGGCATACACACACACACACACACACACACACACACACGCGCGCACACACACACACACACACACACACACACACGCATACACACACGCACACTCGTATTAATCAATATTATACGTACATAGCCTGCTGTATGGAGTCTAGTTGTTCCTTCATTCGTGGAGTTCTTCCAGAACATTCTGTCCAGAACTCGGTGCCATTGTGGTGTTGGCGTGACATGTCCCGCTTTCAGACCAAGCAGAAGACCGAACCAAAGCAAGACTGCCGCAGACATTTTGGCCATTTTCGAGGGAGAAAATGTTTAGTTGACGCTTAAACTTCAGGAAAAAGACCGAAATATGGACGCCAAGGATACTTGCTGAAGTCTGCTGAGACTATATGAGGATGGCTGAGAACATGAACTGATTCGTGTAAAACAGACCGCCTGACGAGCTTTTGAGCTGCTGACTCCTTTTATAATTGTGTTCATGGTCCGAGAGTGTGAGCTGAGCTCCGACGATCGGTGTAACGATCCATTTTAACTCTCCTCCACTTTTTAACTCCCCGGGAGTTAGAATTAGCACGTGCCAATTTTAAACTCTCCGGGAGTTAAAAAAAAACACGCCAGAATGACTTCCCCCTGTTTAGATTAACTCCCCCATCCCAAAACATTCAGTTTTATGTGTTAGTTACGATATGAGAAATAAACATTTAATATACACACCCCTCTCTCCTCCCTTCCTCCCTCCCCCTCTCTCTGTCTGTCTGTCTGCCTGTCTGTCTGTCTGTCTCCCTCCCTCCCTCCTCTCTCTCTCTCTCTCTCTCTCTCTCTCTCTCTCCCCAACTTTCTTTCAGTCTCTCGCTCACTCTCTCACTCTCCTTGCTTATCTGTCTGCCTTTTTGCTTGTCTGTCTGTTTGTCTCTCTTAATCTCTCTCCCTCTCTCTTTGCTTGTCTCTCTGTCTGCCTGTCTGTTTGTTTATCTATCTCAGTGTCTCTGTCTCTAGTGTCTCCCCCACTCCCCCTCTCTCTGTCTGTCTGTTTTTTCTTTCTTTCTTTACCCACCTTCTCTCTCTCTCTCTGTCTGTCTGTCTGTCTGTCTGTCTCTCTCTCTCTCTCTCTCTCTCTCTCTCTCTCTCTCTCTCTCTCTCTCTCTCTCTCTCTCTCTCTCTCCCCCCCAGACTGAACTGAATTCACTGATCCAGGCAAGACGTGTTTCATGTCGTCGCTCTGAATTTAATTGTCATTTTTGTTAATTAATCGTATTCTTGCCCTCGACCATTTAAATTTTCATAATCAATCACTGCAGAGTAGCCATGCCAGCATGCCCTCTAAATTTCAGGAGCGTCTGCGGAGGTTTTGTGCCCGTTTTTCAAAATTTTATGCGTAGACGAGCACAACAGTGTAGACTGCTGTGTTTGAAGACAGTGAAAATTCGTAGTATGCGCGCCTGTCCTTCGCCCTGATCTTTCTGATCGCTACTCTGCTTCAAAGGTCTGGCGATGTGGAGTTGAACCCAGGACCTGGTCAAGATTCAAAGAAGACGGAAACAGGAACTATGCGCCAAACGCGACTTCAGTCAGCAAGCAGTAACCTATCTGTGGACGGCAGAACAGGTTCAACCGATAGGACGGGGTCCGATCGGGAACCCTCCATCCACGACGTTCTGCAGTCCCTGTCAGGTATGGACCAGAGCTTGTCACGACGGCTGGATACCCTGAATACTCACTTCAACAATCTTCATGAAGCGGTGTCCGGTCTTAGGGAAGAAGTGACAAAACAACGCGAGGAAATTGAAGCTTTGAAAAATGAAAATGAGAAAATTGAGAACAACTAATCGCGAGCTGTCTGACAGAGTTGAACAGGTGGAAAAAGAGAGCTTGATGATCAGGAAGGAAGGTCAAAGAGAAAACAATCTGATTTTCTCTGGCCTTAAAAAGCAGAAAACGAAGGAAACCTGGGACGATTGTGAAAGCCTGGTACAAAGTGTAATCAAAGACCAGTTGAAGATTACGGATGACATTTCTTTGGACAGAGCTCACCGACTCGGGAAAAGTGACAACGCTCCTATTGTGGCGAGATTTACCAACTTCAAGGACAAAGAACGTGTACTAAAAGCCAAGAGACAATTAAGATATCTGGATGAAAGAAACACTATCTTCATCGCCGAAGACTACTCTAAAGGAGTCCGCAAGGTACGGAAGAAGCTGGTGCCGTTCCTCAAGAGGGCCAGGGAAGACAAACTGAAGAAGGCCAGCATGGTTTTCGACCACCTCCTGATCGATGGCAAGCGATGGTACTACGATCAAATGAACGACACCCTAAGAGACTCAAAGTGATGTGTCGGCCAACAGAAGGCTGAGAAACTTCCGACAGAAACTTTACATAATTATGAAATCAACAAGTCTACTACCTCCCCAGAAAGCTGTGACGAACGTTGCGCTTCCTTGGATGGATCCAGTGGACGGGTATGCTGTGGAGAAGCAGCCTGTGCGGGATTGTGTCAATTGGGGAGGACCGAGATTCCGTGGGGTCTGGGCTGGAGGGGGTTGATTCTGTGCGCACACACTGTGACAGAGCTTGTGTTGGTGTTGATTCTGTGCGCACACACTGTGACAGAACTTGTGTTGGTGTTGATTCTGTGCGCACACACTGTGACAGAACTGTGTTAATGTTGATTCAGTGCGCTCACGTTGTGCCAGAACTTGTGTTGATGTTGATTCTGTGCATCACTTGGATAACGGAGAAGAGGTATGTTTAACACAGATTAATAATTTCACTTTTCGTCACGTGGAATGTAGACGGTCTAGTGTCAAAACTGGATGAAAAACAGACTTTATTCATTATATTTCTAATTTCCACTTTGTAACTCTAGTAGAAAACCTTTGTAGATAACTTCGATGCATTTAAATTTCCAAATCACACAGCATTTTGCAGTCCTGCCCAAAAGTTTTCAAAACAAGGTCGACGATCAGGTGGTGTTCTTGTATTAATTAAAACTACGCTAATTCCACTTGTTCGTCAAGTAAAATGTAAGTATGATAACATGTTGTGTTTTATTATTGACAAAGAATGTCTCGGACTAAACAAAAATCTGTTATATATGTGCACTTATGTGCCACCAAGTGGAAGTCCTTTCTATCAAATTAATAATATTGATAGTGGTATAAGTCTGGTGGAAGAATGTTTGACGGACATGATGATAGATAAGAATATGTATGTTATGGTATGTGGGGATTTGAATGCACGGACTTCTGACACGTCTTATGAAATTGATAGTTGTTGTATGCCTTTTCACATCGATTCAAAAAATGATGTCAATATTATGACAAGGAAGTCAGAAGACAAACAAGAGAATATGTTTGGTAAAATGTTATTAAACCATGTGTTCTACCTTAGGACTCTGCATCCTTAATGGCGCTTGTAACGGCGACCTCCAGGGTCGCTATACATATGTATCCGATTTTTGTGTAGTGTAATTGACTACTTTATTTTATCAGAAGAATATATCATACACTCTTGCCAACATGTACACTTTTTGTTGCTGACAGAATTGAATCAAGTCATATGCCTGTTGAATTCTCGTTGTGTGGGGTAACAAATGGAAATGATTTTGATAATGAGAGTATCAAATGAAAATAACAGTTACATTAAAAGATTGATTTGGAATCCACAGAAGAAGGACATCTTTCTTAGATCTCTTGAGTCTGAAATGATAATAGAAAAGATTGATTTGGCAACTAGACTTGTTGAAGTTGATGTAAATAAGGCACTGAAAGAATTTAATGGTTGCATGATGGACGCTGCTTCATGTATGCTCGTAAATAAGCGGATTGGTATACATAATCAGAAAAAACAGTTGGTTTGATAATGAATGTTTTGTTGAAAGACGAAATGTAAGAAAAACTCCTTAGAATCTTTCGCAGCCCATGTCGAAGGGCAGCTAATGATGAACAAATAAAAAAGCTGAAATCAGATAATCTGCATAATTACCGTAAGGCTCGAAGAGAATATAAAAATTACTTAGACAGAAAAAGAAACAAAAAAATAAAACTAGAGTCTTTTCCGAACTCTTGGATAGGATTGATAATCATGAAGAATTTTGGAAGAAGGTGGTGAACCAACTAGCACCGAAACGTATACAGTCATTGAATAGTATATCTACAGATAAATGGTTTAACCATTTTCGTGATCTTTTGGAGATCGAGGATTGTACTGAGGATATTGGTGAAAGTAAATAATCAAATGACTCCGGAATACACAGAAGATGATTTTTACGTACTAAATGCACCAATCTCCAATCAAGAAATAAGAAGCGCCATTAAAAATCTGAAAAGTGGAAAATCTCCGGGCCTGACGGTATAATTGGAGAGAATTTTTAAGTGCGCGTCAGACGTTGTTGTAAACTTTTTGAAAAATTGTTTAACAAACTATTTGATCAAGGTACTTATCCAGAAAACTGGTCAGAATCTTTAATACAGCCATTACATAAAAAGGGTAATTTAGACAATCCCAACAATTATAGAGGTATCTCGCTTACAGACATCAGCGGAAAACTTTATAGCCATATCATAAATCAAAGATTACAAGTTTGGATTAATATGCATAATATCATAGATGAACACATCAAGCTGGTTTTAGAAAAGACTACTCAACTATAGATCATATATTTACACTTTTTGCTGTTATTCAGAAACAACTGTCTCGAAATCGTAAATTATATGTCGCGTTCATTGACTTCGAGAAAGCATTCGATTCTATTTCAAGGAAATTGTTATGGCCTATCCTACAGAAAAACGGAATTCGAGGTAAATTATTTGATTGTGTGAAAAAGCATGTATACTAACTTAAAGACGCGGGTCAGAAATGGTTCATATATGACAGATTACATAAACTGCCTACGTGGAGTGAAGCAAGGAGATGTTTGCAGTCCTGTCTTATTTTCATTGTTTATAAATGAATTAGCAGCTGACATAATTAACAACGGAAGACACGGGGCTGTACTAACACCTACTCTTGTCGAACTTTTTATTTTGTTATTTGCAGATGATATTATACTAATGTCTGAAACACAAGTAGTAGGGTTACAAAATCAGCTGAATAATTTGTATGAATCATCAATTAAATTGAAATTAAAAGTTAATATGAACAAAAGTAATATAATTGTTTTTCGTAAAGGTGGTTTTTCTTGCAGCGCACGAACACTGGCATTTGGGCGGTTCTGAAATGAAAGTAGTCAACACATACAAATATTTAGGACTATATTTTTTTCTACAAAATTGTGTCTCTCATCCTCCTGTGGTGACCTAGCTACACGGGGTAAAAAGCGATTATTGGTATATTGACATTATTATATAATTATGATATCCCAGTCTATTGAAATATTTTGTAAAGTCTTTGATGCTAGAGTGCAGCCAGTACTTCTATATGGGTCAGAAATTTGGGGTCTTGATGAAAGTATAAAATGCATAGAAAAAGTACACTTGTTTGCATTCAAACGCTTTCTAGGTGTCACAGAAAAGGACTGCTAATGCGATGATTTATGGAGATACTGGTAGGTTCCCATTATATGTGAATGCATACACTAGAGCAATTAAATACTGGATCAAACTGACACGGATGGATGAATGAAAATCGCCTCCCCTCCTACAAAGCTTACCTGATGCTACTTAATTTGGATGAGAAAGATAAAAAAGAACTGGGTAACCAACATTCGATTAGTTTTGTTTCAGTTTGGATTCGGGTATGTGTGGGAAAAATCAAGGTGTAGAATCAGTTGACCATTTCATAAATTGTTTTAGACAAAGACTGATAGATTGTTACTGGCAGGATTGGGACAGTCGAATTTGTTCAAGTGAAAGATTACAATGTACAGATCATTCAAAATGAGTCATCAAGAACTGTATTTTGCAATTGACACAAACAGACTTGTTAAGCAAGCACTTGTTAAATTCAGGTTTGGAGTGAGTAATATCAAATCGCACTCACTTCGATACAAAAAAAATTATAGAGATGTAGAATTAATTTGCCCCCAAGTGTAATAATAACCAAGAAGATGAAATCCACTTTAGTTTGTGTTGCCCGTTCCTCAGTGACCTTCGACGTGACCTCATACCACTCACATACTATAGAGAGCCAAATGCTTTTAGATATACATTGTTAATGTCTTCAAAGAATCCAAAAATAGTAAAAAACAGTTTGCGATATTTCTTTACCTAGCTTTTAAACGTAGGGATGCAATTGTGAATGACTAGATATGCTGGAAAGAACATGACTGACAAAATGATGGTAGGATACCCGAGGTATGATTTATAACTTTGTATGTCCTTGTTCTGAGCTGGTTTATGTTGTCTGCCTCTTTTGTAATGTAAGAGTGTACGATTGTTTCTTTTCTATTTCCTTCTTTAAATGTCTTTGACTAATTCATTATTACTGTTCAGCCATTTGTCGAGGCCTAGATGCTAAACGAATAAACCATTTATGCCTTATGCCTCTCTCTCTCTCTGCATGCTTATAGTCAGCTTTGTTTACTATTATTAGTGTTTATCAAAGACGGGATTGGATTAATAGGCTTTTATGTTAGCCTAAGATCTTCATCCTTGTCAAGTAAAGTTTTCAAGTGTCATGTACCAAGTGTCTCTCTGCAGTGTGTGTGGGGGGGGGATGGGGGAGAAGGGCAGTCCTGGCATAAGGCCAGAATGACTCCCCCCTTCTATTTTTTAACTCCCGGGAGTCAATCTGGATCAACATTTCTTGATCGAAATTAACTCCCTGGGAGTTAGCTTAGGCACGTGTGTATTTTAACTCTATCCCCTTGGGGGCAGTTAAAATAGGCACGCGCCTAAAACTAACTCTCCGGGAGTTAATGTTGATGAAGAAGTGATGATCCAGACTGATTCCCAGGGAGTTAAAAAATACAAGAGGAGAGTCGTTCTGGCCTTATGCCGGGAATGCCCCCCCCCCCCCCCCCCACACACACACACACACACTGCACCAAGAATACTGGCTGCATCTATGGAAAATGAATAAATAATTGAGTAGTTTTTCTTGCATATATATATTCCAAGCCTGTGTGTATGTAGCTTGTTTTGCTCTTTCATGATTTTCTTTTGCTTCTTAGGTGGCACCTTTAGTTAGTTTTTTGAAAACTCAACAAACATACTATGGTATTGCACCCAGCAGCCTTTTCTGGTATAGCATTCTCCTTAAACCGAAAAGGCAGAGGAGTCAAATTACCACTTTCCGCGGTCACTGAGGAGAAACAATCAGGTTTCGAAATACCGGTATCTGACCAGGAGTTATATGTTAGTGGAGCTTTCTCCCCATTGGAGATGGTCTCCCTCTTTGGAGACTGTAAGCTTGCTGAAGGTTCATTTTGAGAAGCATTTATTCATTCCCCATTCACCCACTCAAGCACATACTGTCAGTTAGGCAGAATCATCTACCACTGCAGATATGAAGGCTTATCCCCCCCCTATTTCTACAATCTGAGACATAAGAGCAAGTTTTGTTTATAATTCAATATTTCTTGCAGTCATTGCAACACCTAGCTGCTCTGTAAGTGCTGGAACGGTGCTCGGTACTTATCCTTGGAATTATTGTTTCATTATATATATATATATATATATATATATATATATATATATATATATATATATACATATACATATATGAATATATATATAGTAACGATACTTGGTTCTGGTTGTCACCCTCAATGTGTTGATGTTTTTGACGGTCAGCAAACATCCAGAAAACGGCATTATCAACGTCTTCTTTGGCAAGGTTGTTGCTGATTAACCATCCTTAAATTTTCATGATGCAGCTGAAAGGCATCACTAATACAAATTGCAAAACATATTTCCCTCAGTCATTCAATAATCTGAAAATGGAGCAGGTTGGTGGTGGTGGTGGTGGTGGGGGGGGGGGGGGTCATTCTAGGCACGTGCCTATTTTAACTCCCGGGAGTCAAAATGGTACAGGCCAAAATGACCCCTTCCTTCAGATTTTATAGTGTTAGAATTTCAGAATGCTGGGTGAAAGTTGTTTGTTAAGCAT
The DNA here is from genome assembly GCA_016801955.1 of Conus betulinus. Taxonomy (NCBI): domain Eukaryota; kingdom Metazoa; phylum Mollusca; class Gastropoda; order Neogastropoda; family Conidae; genus Conus; species Conus betulinus. The sequence continues at coordinate 13,518 of JADBJO010018490.1, read as the reverse complement.
CACTAATACAAGTTTCAAAACATTTTTCTCTAAATAATTCTAAAATTTGAACTCGGAGCTTGGGAGGGTGAGGGGGGGGGGGGGGGGGGTTGTCATTCTGGTCATGTGCATATTTTAACTCCCTGGGAGTTGAAAAGGTACGGTCCGAATATGACTTCCCCTCCTCCTCCCCCTCACTTCCCCTTTATTTATTGAGATTTTATAGTGTTAGATTTTTAGAGTGCTGAGTGAAATTGCTTGTAAGGCATCACTAATACAAGTTTCAAAACATATTTCTTTCAATCATTCTACAATTTGAAAATGGGGCGGGGAGACAAGAGGGGGGTTAGAGTCATTCTGTGCACGTGCCTTTTTTAAACTCCAAGGGTGTTAAAATGGTACTGGCCGGAAAGGCATGTGCCTATTTTAACTTCCCGGGATTTAAAATGGTACAGTCCGAATGTGACCCCCCCCCCCCAACCCCCCCCCTCCCCCACACACACTTCCCCTTTATTTATTGAGATTTTATTGTGTTAGATTTTTTAGAGTGCTGAGTGAAATTTGCTTTGTAAGGCATCACTAATACAAGTTTCAAAACATATTTCTCTCAATCATTTTACAATTTGAAAATGGGGCAGGGAGGCAAGAGGGGGGGGGGGGGTCTGTGTCATTCTGTGCACATGCCTATTTAAAACTCCCGTGTGTTAACATGGTACTGGTCGACAATCCCCCCCCCCCCCCCCCCCCCCCCCCCCCCCCCCCCCAGATTATTTCAGATTTTTGTTTCCTGGGTGAAATTCGCATTCTAAGGCAACGCTAATACAACTTCGAACACATATTTCTCTCACTCATTCTATAATTTGAAAACGGATGGGGAGGGGAGGGTGTCCTTTTGAGCACGTGCCTATGTTAACGCCCTGGGTGTCAAAATGGTACAAGGTGAAAATGACCCCCCCCCCCCCCCCCCCCCCCCCCCCCTTTATTCCTCGAGATTTTAGAGTGTTAGATTTTTAGACTGCTGGATGAAAGTTGCTTTGTAAAGGGTCGCTAATACAAGGCTCAAAACATTTTTCTCTAAATAATTCTAATTTGAAAATGAAAAAGTGGAGCTGGGAAGGGGGGGGGGGGGGGGGGGGCGGGGGGGGGGTGGGGGGGGGGGGGGGGGCTGGGGGGCCCGGGATGTTATTCTAACTCCCCGGAGTTAAAATAGTACAGTCCGAATATGACCGCCCCCGCCCCCCCCCCCCCCCCCCCCACCTTCCCCTTTATTTATTGAGATTTCATAGCGTTAAATTTTCAGAGTGCTGATTGAAATTTGCTTTGTAAGTCATCACTAATACAAGTTTCAAAACATATGTCTCAGTCATTCTACAATTTGAAAATAGGGAGGGGAGACAAGGGGGGTGGGGGTGGGGGGTGGTGTCATTCTATGCACGTGGCTATTTTAACTCCCCGTGAGTCTTATTCAGATGAATTCAGAATTTTTTTTCCTGGGTGAAATTCGCATTGTAAGGCAATACTAATACAACTTTGAAAACACATTTCTCTCACTCATTCTATAATTTGAAAAACGGGGGTGGGGAGGGGAAGAGTGTCATTCTGAGCACGTGCCTATTTTAACTCCCCGGAAGTCAAAATGGTACGAGCCGAAAATTAACCCCCCCCCCCCCCCCCGCCCCGCCCCCTCCTTCATTCCTTAAGATTTTATAGTGTTAGATTTTCAGAGTGCTGGATGAAAGTTGCTTTGTAAAGCATCACTAATACAAGTTTCAAAACATTTTGTACAGAATAATTCTATAATTTGAAAATGGAGCTGGGAGGGGAAGGGGGGTGTCATTCTGGGCATGTGCCTATTTTCACTTCCCGGGAGTTAAAATGGTACAGTCCGAATATGACCCCCCCCCCCCCCCCCCCTTTCTCCTTTATTAGTTGAGATTTTATAGTGTTAGATTTTTAGAGTGCTGAGTGAAATTTGCTTTGTAAGGCATAACTAATACAAGTTTCAAAACATATTTCTCTCAGTCATTCTACCATTTGAAAATGGGGTGGGGGGAGGGAAGGGGGGGGGGGGGGGGGGGGTTCAGTCTGTGCACATGCCTATTTTAACTCCGCGGGGAGTAAATTTGGTACTGGCCGAAAATACCCACCCCCCCCCCCCCCCCCCCCCCCCCCTTATTCAGATTATTTGAGATTTTTTTTTTCCTGGGTGAAATTGGCATTGTAAGGCAATGCTAATACAACATTCAAAACGTATCTCTCTCGCTCATTCTATAATTTGAAAAACGGAGTGGGGAGGGGAGGGGGTCATTCTGGGCACACGTCGACCACATGAAAGTATACAAACACACTTATGCACACAAGCATGCACGAAGCTTGCACACACACACACACACACACACACACACACACACACACACACACACACACACACACACACACGCGCGCGCACACACACACACACACACACACACACACACACACACACACACACACACACACACACACACACACACACATGCGTGCGCACTCACATTTGCAGACTTTTTTAAAGTGGTGTAACACAGAGTGCGTGATGGTGAATACCCGTCATAAAAAACAGGTACATGTATTGCTGTGAAGATTCGTTATAATGGCAACACCAAACTTCGCTGTAAATTCGCATAAAATCGGTTCAGAAGTGGTCAAGCTAGAAGGCCTAGTATCTTAGGTGCTTGCAGGCCATGTCATCCGCTGAACTGCTAACTGGTCAGGTTATATTGCCTTTGCTATATCGACTGAAAAAGGACTGAACTATAAGGCCCAGTGCCCTGCAGAACGGGTGCTGGATACCCAGGTCATCCACTAAAAGGACGCTAACTTTCAAATCACATTGGCATAGTCACACCACTTCTCAAAGCAAAATTGAATTGAATCAGTTGAGAAACATTTGAGTTATAAGGTCCGTTTATTATTTCACTCACTCACACTGACACACACACACACACACACACACACACACACACACACACACACACACACACACACACACACATTTGCATTGTCATTTTCTTCATCATGGTTGTTGCCGTGTTAGAATAAAAGGAGGGTAGTGACTTTCCATCTCCTAAGCCTTTTATCCTTCGTAAGATTTATGTAAAGACAGACAAGAGAGAGAGAGAGAGAGAGAGAGAGAGAGAGAGAGAGAGAGAGAGAGAGAGAGAGAGGGGGCACACATACAGACGGAGACAACCGGACAGACAGACCAATAAACCACCAAAAACCACCAGATAGACAAAGAGAGAGAGAGAGAGAGAAAGAGAGAGAGAGAGAGAGAGAGAGAGAGGAGAGAGAGATAGACAGACAGACAGACAGACAGACAGACGGACAGACGAGCAGATAGAGGGGGGGGGAGGGAGGAGGGGAGGGAGGGGGATGTATATTAAATGTTTATTTCTCATATCGTGAGTAACACATAAAACGGAATGTTTTGGGGTGGGAGATGTAATCTAAAACAGGGAGGGACATTCTGGCGTGATTTGTTTTAACTCCCGGGAGTTAAA
>JADBJO010018489.1:25000-30000 GCA_016801955.1 Conus betulinus | reverse complement strand
TCCTCTCTCTCTCTCTCTCTCTCTCTCTCTCTCTCAATGAATGTAGTGCCTACTGGAAGACGGCATGTCGTTTCTGTATAAGGGATACAGGCCTGTAAGCAGAGGCTTCATTTGTAACACTGGTGGTTTCTGTCAACACGCATGGGTCCATTCGGTACCCAGTCTGTTCCTTGTCTCTTGTTTTTCTTTTTTGCTGCGCCTTGAAGTTGATCTTTTCTCTCGGTTTCTTTGTCTTCATTGTTTGTTTTCATTTTTCTATGGTTCTACAGGGGGGGGTGGAGGGGGTCGGGTGCCTTGCCTTTGAGGCCCATTCCATGCTTTTGTTTGGGAATGTCTTCATACCCTTTGTTAAAGTTTCGTACCACTACCTGTGTAAGCAGTTTGCCTGTGAGACTGTGAGCATTGTCCTTAGCAAAAAAAACTATCTGCCCCGTTCTACTGTGTCCGTTTGCCCATTCCACTTTTTGTCCACATTACTACTGTTTTTTTTTCCCTTTTCCTTTTTTTTAAACTTTTTTTTTCAAACGGACGTGGAAAAATTAATGGAATGCTTAGGACTCTTGGTGCAGGGTAAGGTATTTTTTTTTTGTCTATCTTAGGAAATCAATAGCCCAGCTGTCGTGTCACGTGTTGTTTAAATAGTTAAGATGGCTGATGTTCTCATTTGTTTCCTTTTTCACTGTATGGTGAGAGTCATGAAAGGGCCCATGTGTTGAAATGTGTATTAAGCAGCTGACACAGAGCCCAGGAAATAGAGGATTTTACGAACGAAAACGTCTGGTTTACAGTGGAATAACGTTTGAGAATGGCAAGAGCTTACTACTCAAACTCACTGGGCCTGAACTGTTTTGACAGACTTTATTTATATCTTTTCTCCTGTTTTTCTGTCTTTAGTATTCCTTGTATTTCTTGGATATGCGGACCGTACTATTTTTGAAGGTAATTTTGGTTTCTTTCCACTGGATCAATGCCTTGTATCTTCTTTTCAGTCATTGGTCGTTCCCCTAGTGAGCCAGGAGGTTCGCGCTCGCTACTATTTTAGAGTCGTCTGTCCCTTCCATCTGCACAAACAAGGTACAACTTTTTTTTTTACGAGTTCAGAGCCTGAACAGTTACAAAGGAAAGTAAGGTCTCTCTCTCTCTCCTCTCTCTCCTCTCTCTCTCTCCTCCTCTCTCCTCCTCTCTCTCTCTCTCAAGTCTCTTCCTCCCCCTCTCTCTCTCTCTCCTCTCAAGTCTTCTCTCCTCTCTCTCCTCTCGCTCTCTCTCTCTCGGTCTTCCCTCTCTCTCTCTCTCTCTCTCTCTTCTCTCAATTCCCCACCACCCACACATTCTTCCATCCGTCCTTCTTTCTCTCTCTCGCTGTAGTCCCAAGCGGCCAACAAGAGGGGTGCTGCAAACTTTGCAATATCTGGAGGTTTTTACGACGAAGGATTAGCGAGAACGCGGCTTCAGTCTGTTGATGGCTTTCACCACCCGAGCTTTGCCAGGCTTGTGCAAGCTTCCTTCTAAAGTTGGCACTGGTTCCACCGTCTTCAAAAGTCGTGGACCTGAAATGGAGATCTATGACGGTGTGTTTCTGATAAGTCCATTGAAGGCTGCTTCGTCTTTCGTTTTCGAAATGAGAAAGCACGCATTCTATGTTCTGACAGACATTTGACGCATACATTTCCGTTGTACAATGAAGTTTTGGGGCACAGAGATCGCCGTGTACTTCAGTGCACTCCGATATGATGGAACTCCTTTCATCTCTCCTTGATGGGTGCACTTTCATGTAAAGTCTGGTCTGTAAAGCTTCCTTCGGAGGGTCTAAGATTAAGTGAGCTGGTAAACTAAACGCTGAAAGTCTTTGACGTGCGAAAAACGTCGCCCCCCCGCCCACGCCCAAACGGCAACGCCATGCCCACACGTGATAAGGTCACATTCCCGAGACGCGACACGCTTCGTCTAAACCCCCCCCCCCGCCCTCTCCCAAAACTGAGACGCCCCCCCAAGCGTCCAAACGTCTACTTACGGAAACTCCTGAACGACGAACATTGACGCCTTACTACCTACATAACTCTCCCCTCACTGTCTCCTAACTACTCGCCACAGTTAACTCCCCCCCTTCTCCCACCTCCCCCCCACCACCCCAGACTCTCCCGAACCTTGTACTTGCCGCCCCCTAACTAAGCTCCCCCCCCCCCCCCCCCCCTACTACGCCCTTTGCACTGAACTTCCCCTTCCGCAATCAACTAACTATCTCCCCCCACGTCCCCCAGCCCTGACTGACGCGTCCGACGACTTCCAGTGAAACTACCTAGTGGCCACTCCAGGTAACGTGTGGACTCCCCCCCTGGAGACGTCCGCGCCCCCCAAAACTACTATACTTCCCACGTCGCCGTTTTACCCCGACTTACTCACTACTCCCCCCTCGACCTCTCTCTCTCTTCTCTCTCCAATCTTTCCTCTCTCTCTCGCTCACTTCTTTATCTCTCTCAATCTGTCCCTCCTGTCACTAATGGTGCTTGTTTGTGTTGTGTGTGTGTGTGTGTGTGTGTGTGTGTTGTTTGTTTTTGTTTGCGTTGCGTGCGTGGCGTGCGTGGCGTGTGTGTGGGTGTTGTGTGTTTGTGTGTAGTGTGTGTTTGTGGTGGGTGTGTGTGGTTGGTGTGTGTACTTTTTGTGCATACGTGTGGAAAGACAGAGACAGAGAGAGAGAGAGAGAGAGAGATAGGAGAGAGTAGAGAGAGAGAGATAGAGAAGGGAGAAGAGGAGAGAGATAGGGGGGGGGGGCGATGGCGATGAGCAATTACTACCTTCAAAGACCAAATCCTCAAACATACAAAGGGCATTAAACGTTATTAATCATAGGGAGCATGCTCTTCATGAGAGCACTTCTATTGCTTACAACAATAGGTTTCAAGAGAACATTTTTAAGCTAAAAGTTTGATTTAAAGACAGTGCCGATAATAAACGCATGCTTTGTGTATCGTTCCATGCTATCAATATGAAAATCGTTCACACAGAGGAGGGGACAGGGACCCACAAACACCAATGAATGCTATGCTTGACAGCCGGCCGAACTAAATCTTCATTGAGAACGGTTTCAGAACCAACGTGTGAGAATGATCATTTTAGGAGACAAGAATATTAAATTACAGAAGTTTAAACCACCAGTGTGGGCTGTGAACAGTAATGAAACTCTTTGCTTGCTCGTATTCATAGGTGAATCCGGGAAAATACCATCACGTTGAAATGAACGTCGATTGTTCCCCTTAATTTCTCCTTCGTTTCTATTTCGCACGCCGAAGTTGGTCTTTGAAAAGTAGCGACGGACCGGGTGTTCCGGGTGGGAAAAGTGGGTTTTCTTTAAAAAAAACTGGTATTCTGCATCTTAATGTGCTTGAAATCCATCTTCTGTCTTCTTCTATTTTCTCTCGCATCTCCAGAGGTTATCGACTATTATCTTTATGTTACTGAGCAATGCATGCTATCGGTGAGGGGTTGGTTGGGATTTCTTTATGCGTGTCCCTTACTCATTTCCCAACCTGTCAACACTAGTCATGCTGTTCCGGCCACTGTGTCTCCTTGGCTCTATGTCCACCACATCACAATGAAGGGGTGGATAAAGGGAAACCGAACTGGATTGAAAAGAGCAAAATCATTTTCATGCCCTAATACTCTCTCTCTCTCTCTCTCGTAGCTCTCTCTCTCTCTCTCTGTCTCTCTCTCCTCTCTCTCCCCTCTCACCTCGCTCTCTCTCCCTCTCTATATATACATATATCATAGATATATATATAATATATATATATATATATGATATATATATATATATATATATATATCTGTAATTTATATCCGTTTGTGAAGATTATTCTCGTCATTATTAATGCCTTTACTGTGTCAGCTTTTCTTTCCTTATATCCCCCACCCCCACGCCCACACCCCACACCCGTCTGTAGCTCTCCCCATCCCCTCTCTCTCCCTGTCCGTCTGTCTCGCTGTTTTGTCTGTGTTTCTGTCTCCCACTGTCTTCTGACTCTGTCACTATCTCTGTGTCTTGACTGTCTGTCCCTGGCTGCCTGTCTCTCTGTCTGTCTGTCCTGTCTGTCCGTGCCTGTCTTTCTGTCTGTCTGTCTCTCTCTCATTCCCCCCCTTTCTCTCCTCTCGCCCCTCATCCCCTCTCTCTCTCTGCCCCCCCCTCTCTCCTACTCCATCCCTCCCCCCTCTCTCTCTTTCCCTCACACACACACACACACACACACACACACACACACACACACAACACACCACACACACACACACACACACACACACACACACACACACTCCTCTCTCTCTTTCTCCTTCTTTCTCCTCCCCCTCTTTATCTCTTCCTCTCTCATTCCATCACACACACACACACACCCACCACACACACACACACACCCACACACACACACACACACACCACACACACACACACACACGCACACACTTTCTCTCTCCTTCTCCCCCCCCCCCAAAACCCCCCTTCTCTCACTCTTTCTCTCCTTCCCTCCCCCTTTCGACTCTCTGTCGCGCCGTTTGTGCCTCTGTCTTCCTCTCTCAGACTGCTGGCCTATCTATCTTTCAATCTGTCTATAGCTTTCTGTCTCCGTCCCTCCCCGTCCCTCTGTTATACTATCGTCTCTCTCTCTCTAGTATCTCTCTCGATCTCTCTCATCTATCTCTCCTCCCCCTAATGTCTCTCTTCTCTCAGGTCTCGTCGTCTACTCTCTCTGTGTCTGTGTATCTATGTGTCTGTGTCTCTCTCTTACAGCTTTCTCTCTCTCTATCTCTCTCGCGCGCTCCTCCTCCTCGGAGCTATCTCTCTATCTCTCGCGCTCTCTCTCTCTCTCTCCATCCTCCTCTCTCTATCCTCTCCTCTGCCCTCTCTTCCTCCCCTCCCTCTCCCCCCCACCCCACTCTCTCTCTCCCCTCTCTCTCTCTCTGCTGATGAGCCCAGTATGTCTGTCGTCAATCTACTGTTCTCTCTGTGCATT
>JADBJO010018489.1:5000-10000 GCA_016801955.1 Conus betulinus | reverse complement strand
GACGGCTGGTCACCCCCAGCGAAGAGGGTTAAGGTATAGACTGGATGGGCAGGACTAGGGATTCCTCTCTTTCAACCTATAAGACTACCACCGTCAGGTAGATCAGTGGCCTTCGTCAAAAGTTATAAAACGCCGCACCAAAGAAAACGTGGGTCTCTCCAGTCATGGCTCCAATCCGAGTGAAATAAGAACTTTTCCCAAGCGCCATCTGCCAGTCAAAGAGGAATAACTCCCAACGACTCAGTGAGCTCTCCACGGGTTTCCACACCTACCCGAGTATCGCACAGAAAAAAAAAAGATGTTCATGCGGTGCAAAAGGATGCATGCAAACCACACGGACGGGCACCCTTTTCTCCCTGAAAAGTGGACAACTTGACAACACACAACCGCCCACCCCTCTTTTTACACAAAATAAGATGGTAACAAACTAACAAATTTACATAACACATTGAAAGTGGGTTGGAGGGCTGTCCGTCCGTGACAACACCCCCACCCAAAAGGCCTGTGCCACTGAGGCACAGTCCCCTGCAGCCTTCCAGCACCGCTGGTTTCTAGGCATGCAGAGAGGTCAAACTAACACAAATGAGACTGGGTGAAACCTTGGTCAATTTCAGAGTGCAGGTGAAAAATCCTCAATGCATTCGACTCATGAAGTCTGCCTCCACATTGTTCTTCCCAGAAATATGTCGGAATGTGAAGGCGTGTGACTTTGAAGCTCGACCGCCCAGCCCATCAGTCGACGACTCACTGGACGAATTTTGTGCAGGTAGGCCAGCGGATGGTGGTCTGCCTCTAGAATGAACTCCTTGCCGTAGAGGTACGGATAGAAGCAGCGAACGGCCCACACCACGGCCAGACACTCCAACTCGATGGTGTGGTAGTTGAATTCTGCTCCCGTCAACTTCTTGCTGGCATAGGATATGGGAAGCAGACCTCGACCTTGGTCGTGGAGGAGAGTAGCCCCGAGCCCAATCCTGGACGCATCTGTGCGGAGCACGAAAGTGGTGTTAGGGTCTGCAAGCTGGAGCACTGGCGGTCTGGATATAGCGTCCTTCAGCTCCCTGAAAGCCTTCACGTCTTCCTCCTTCCAATCCAGATTCTCGGGTTTTCGAGCAGAGGTTTTGTCGGTAAGGGGCTTTGTTGTCTCTGCAGAGTGGGGCACAATTTTTCTGTAATATCCGACCAGGCCCAGGAATGAACGGAGCTCCTTCTTAGTCTTGGGTGGCTGAGCGTCCTCGATTCTTCGTACCTTGTCGGGCTCTGGCAGAAGGTACCCCCTGCCCACAACATGACCCAAGAACGGCACCTCTGACTCCCCTATCCTGCACTTGGTAGAGTGTGCGGTGAGTTGCACTTCTTGAAGACGATGGAAGAGTTTCCTTAGCAAGCGCAGATGTTCCTCCCATGTTATAGTTGCCAAAAGAAGATCATCGATGAAGTTATGAGCTTCATTCATTTCCAGTGGCTGTAACATGAGCCGCATGATGATACGTCTAAACACTGCACCTGCAGTCTTGAGTCCAAACGGCATAGCCCTGAACTGAAATTGACCCTCAGGCGTAATAAATGCGTTTTTCTCCTTGTCAGCAGGATCCATTGGTATCTGCCAGTAGCCTTTCGCCAAGTCAAGTTTGCTGAAGTACTGGGCCTTGGCCAACTGAGCGAAGATCTTTCCCATGTCTGGCATTGGCTCTGCGTCGAACTTGAGGATTCGATTCAACCTTCGGAAGTCCACGCAAAACCTCATCCGGCCATCAGGTTTCTTGACCAGAAGAATAGGCGAGGAGTAAGGGGAACTGCAACGTTCGATGACGTCCATTTGCAACATGTCCTGAATTTCAGCCTTGATGGCAGCGGACTGCGACAGGGGTAGTGGGTACTGTTTTACTCGAATGGGTTCTTTCTGAGTGAGAACCAGAGCACAGTTTCCCAGGTTGCAACGTAGTGGTACGTCAGTCAAAATATCGGCATACTCTTGGCACAACATTCTTTCTGCAGCTTGGTGCTCCTCAGGTAGGTCTTGCGCGACCTGGACGTCTTTCCAGGTTTCACTGGGCTGAGTCGCCACACATGGGATGTCGAAGGTCAAGGGCGGAGTTTCACTACTTTCTTCTATTACCACGGGCGTAAATCCAGCATTGCATGACTCCCTTCTTTCATACCTCTTGAAGAGTTGGCATGTATGAGTTTCTCTTTCCCCTTGACGAGGACAACATAGCCCCAGTCCCCAACTCTCCTCAAGATTCTGAAAGGTCCCTGGCAGGACAACTGTAGTTTATTATGGTGTAGGGGTAGAAGAAGTAGCACTTCATCGTCTGGTTCAAACCATTTTTGCCTGGCCTTCTGGTCGTAGTACTGTTTTTATATCGTTTCTGAGCATGGGCCAGATTTTGGTGTGCTAGTTTGCATGTAACTGCAATCCTCTCCTTCAGATCCAGCACATGCTCAGCTTGAGTCCGCAGCTCTTGATTGGCCTGCTCCTGGGTCCACTGCTGACGTAGCACTACCATGGGGCCTTTAACAGTCCTCCCGTAGAGTAGCTCGAAGGGAGAGAATCCCATACTCTCTTGGGGCACTTCTCTGTAGGCAAATAAAACGCCGGGCAGGAATCTGTCCCAATCACGGGGTTGTTCTTAAGCCAATTTCTTAATCATCTGTTTGAGGGTCCCATTGAAGCGTTCCACTAGCCCGTTTGCCTGTGCATGGTACGGTGTAGCTGTCTCCCTGTGGATTTGCAGCAAACGGTACACTTCATCCATCACGTCAGATAGAAACTGAGTTCCTTGATCCGATAGGACACTCCCTGGCACACCTGTCCTTGTCCACATTTCCCATAGTGCTTCAGCTACGGTTGCAGCATCTATTTTCTTGAGGGGCGTGGCCTCAGGATACCGAGTGGCGTAGTCGACCATAACCAATACGAAACGGTGTCCACGGTCTGACGCTGGAACAATGGGGCCGATAAGGTCCACACCGACCTTCTCGAAGGGAGTTCCTACCAAAGGAACTGTGCCTAGAGGCACCTTGGTATGCCGTCCCTTGGGCGTGGTCACAGGTTCGACGGTATCTCCCTGACATCCTGAGTCATCCCAGGCCAGTAGAAGGCTTGCTGAATCCGCTCCAGAGTGCGTCTTGTTCCCAGGTGTCCCGCCATGGGCGGGTCATGCCCCAGACGCAACACTGTCTGTCGAAGCGCTTCTGGTACTACCAGCTGGGTGACCGTAGTGGCGGCTGAAGAGAACTGCCGGTGTAGAAGTCCCTCTTGCTGGACAAACTTGACCTTTCCATTAGGTCGCTCACGAGTAGACTTTCGCACGAGTTGTCTTATCTTGTTCAGTGTGGGGTCTTTACTTTGTAGTCCGTTGATCGCCGAAGGTTCTAAGCTGACCTGGTCGTGTGAAGGCACGGGCTTTAACAAGGGCTTTAGGACCCTCTTTTTCTCTCTCTGTCTGTGCCCGAGTGGTGGCGGCGACGAACGCCTCTGGAGGTTACTCGGTAGATATAGAGAAACTCCTACCGTCCGTCCAGGCAGACTGTGTTCCCTATGAGGAGGGAGTACGCTGGTTGCTTCAAAGCCACTGCCCATATTTTCCCCTTTGAGTAGGGCGTCGAGAGGTCTACATGCACCGTTGATCGAGTGGGCAGTGAACGACTCTCTCTCTCTCTCTCTCTCTCTCTCTCTCTCTCTCTCTCTCTCTCTCTCTCTCTCTCTCTCCTCTCTCTCTCAACTTGGCTTCCATTCCGGACCCGGGTTCTTCACCACCAGATGAAGAGGGCCGTGTTCAGCCACTGTGCATCCTCCATCCATCTGTCTGTCACTGTGTCTGTCTGTCACTGTGTCTGTCTGTCACTGTGTCTGTCACTGTGTCTGTCTTTCACTGTGTCTGTCACTTTGTCTGTCACTGTGTCACTGTGTCTGTTTTCCCATGTGTCTGTCTGTCACACAGTGTCTGTTACTGTGTCTGTTTTCCACTGTGTTTGTCTTCCACTGTGTCTTTCTGTCTCTTCTGTCTGTCACTGTGCCTGTCTGTCACTGTGTCTGTCTTTCACTGTGTCCTGTCTTCCACTGTGTCTGTCTATCACTGTGTCTGTCTGTCACTGTGCCTGTCTGTCACTGTGTCTGTCTTTCACTGTGTCTGTCTTCCACTGTGTCTGTCTATCACTGTGTCTGTCTGTCACTGTGTCTGTCTGTCACTGTGTCTGTCACTGTGTCTGCTTTCCCCTGTGTCTGCCTTCCACTGTGTCTGCCTTCCACTGTGCATGCCTTCCACTGTGTCTCTCTTCCACTGTGTCTGTCTGGCCGCCTGCCTGCCTGACTGCCTGCCTGCCTGCCTGCCTGCCAAAACCAAACTGCCGTTGGAATAATGACGATCAGCCCACAGACGTTGCTCATTCAGCCGCCGTGTCGGATCATATCACAAAGCAGACCGGCTTTCTACCGACAGGTCTCCGGTAGGGGACGAAAAGCGTCTCTAGACAGAGCGTAAAGAATGGATCCGTTGAATAGGTAGAATCCGACTGCCTCCCCCCCCCCCCCTCCTCCACTACCCACTCCCCCTCCTCCCCACTCCCCCTCCTCCCCCCCCCCCCCCCCCCACACACACACACATGCTATTAGTAGTACTAGTATAACGCTCGTTTACATTATCCCTCATCCTGTCACCCTCCACTGTTTTCTTTGTTTGTTTTTCTTTTGTTTCTGGCTCTCTGGCGAGTCATTTTGTCGTTCCATGGTTTCTGTGGAAACGACAGTTATAAGACGGTGGGTTGTTTTTTTTTTTTTTTTTTTTTTTTTTTTTTTTGTTTTTTTTTTTTAATCTCACAGGTTTTGGAAACGAACGCAATTACTATACCAAATGAAGTGAAGTGTTCGTTCGCGCGCGCGGGCCACACGCAAGTTCCAGTTGTTTGGGGCGTGTACTTAAGAGTTTAAAGAGGTAAGAATGGGGGTGGGGGAATGGTGGGGGTAATCTGTGTGCTCACTGATGCTGCAACACTTT
>JADBJO010018489.1:0-2500 GCA_016801955.1 Conus betulinus | reverse complement strand
TGTGCATTTGTTTAACGCGGAATGCTTTCGTTTATATAAATGGGGGTTTTAGAGAGGAAAGGTGGCCGGAGAGGGAGAGTGAGGGTGATGGGGGTTTTAGGAAAGGAAAGGTGGGTCAGAGAGGGAGGGTGAGGGTGGAGAGGAGGTGGAGGAGGAGGAGGAGGAGGAGGAGGGAGGGGTATGTCAAGTTTTTGTGTTCAAGATTGCAACGGCCTTATGAGTTTTTTTCAGGCTTTATTTTTTACGTGTGTTTATTGTCATACCTGTGTGTATATACTACGCAGGCGTGTACACATGCATGCATGCGTGCATGCGTGTGCGTGTGTGGTGTGTGTGTGTGTGTGTGTGTGTGTGGTGTGTGTGTGTGTGTGTGCAGAGAGAACAAGTCGTGTTGCTTCAGAGAGAGAGAGAGAGAGAGAGAGAGAGAGAGAGAGAGAGAAAGAGAAGATGATGGTGGTAGTGGTGGTGGTGAATTCGAACAAAGAACCAAGCAAAAATATTCAGTCAAGGAGAGAGAGAGGAGAGAGAGAGAGAGAGAAGAGAGGAGAGAGAGAGAGAGGAGAGAGGAGAGAGAGAGGGAGAGAGAGAGTGACAGACATGACAGACAGAACATACAGAGACAACAGACAGACAGACAGACAACAGACACAGAGAAAAACAGAGACAGAACGACATGATCATAGTCATATGAACGACCCTGGGGACATCCGATTGACACCTTGCTTACAAACGGTTATCTTTTTTCTTGTATTTTTTCTTCTCTCTCTCTTCTCTCTCTCTCTCTCCTCTCTCTCTCTCTCTCTCTCTCTCTCCTCTCTCTCTCTCTCTCTCTGACCCATCTCTTTTGAAATATGAAATCCGTCTTTCTCGTCGTTATCATCCAAAGCGCATGGTCTTGTCTGTGGTAACTTTTAAGCCCATTATGTAGGTGTGTCTTTCTCTCTGTTCCTGCTTCCCATATATATCCACAAGTTCACATCTGATGTTTTAAAAACAATCTGGCATGATTGGAATGCTGGGCAGATCAGGGCTGTTTGTTGTGTTGTTGTTGTTGTTGTTGTTGTTGTTGTTGTTTTTCTCCCCAGTTACTCTCAGCTGATCTAAGAAGAGCTAAGGAGACAGACATGACATCAGCATTCAACAAGGGATTGAGGGAGAGGACCAGAGAGGAGTGGGTAACGGATGACAGAGGCCAAGGAGTCAGGAAGACGGGGTGTGTGTGTTGTGTGTGTGGGGGGGGGGGGGGGGGGTGGCAGGGGGCAGGGCAGAGCAGGGGTGAGGGTGTTGGAAGGGAAGGGGGGGGGGGGGGGGTGGAATGATGGTGTCAACAGCTGCAGTTGTGAAACTTGATAGTCACAGCCTGATTATCTCTGCCACTTAAGATTCTCGCGGCTCTAACCCCCACCCTCCCTCCCACCACACCCCCCATCGCTCCTCCCCCAGTGCCCGCCACCACGCACCTTCCGTCTTTCTACCTCATCCGTAGTCGCCTCCCTCTGTGTGTGGGAACCACTATTTAGGTTAGTCACTGTCTGTGTTTAGCCATCAATCGAGCTGTGTAGGGCGGGTGGTGAGGGGACTGGGGCGTGGGAAGGAGAGCGAGGAGGGAAGAGAGAGAGAGAGAGGAGAGAGAGATAGAGACGAAAAGAGGCGAGAGAGAGAGAGAGAGAGAGAGAGAGGGAGAGAGAGAGAGAGATGAGAGAGAGAGAGAGAGAAGATGACACTTGACACTTTTTGATTTGTCCAAACACTGTTACAGACCTTTTAGAAAAGGGGGCACAATCATTTTGACTAAATGTTACATCATAATGATTTTAAAATCACCTTATTAAAAGAGTATACTCCTACACACACGCTTGGAGTGGAATATGCTCACGCATGCACAGCGATGCGTACACACGCGCGCACTCGCGCGCGCGCACCACACCACACAGCACAGCGAGAGAAGAGAGAGTAGTGGTGAGAGAGGAGAGACGATCGCGGAGAGAGAGAGAGAGAGAGAGAGAGAGAGGGGAGAACAAAGACCAAGAAAAAACAAACACTCAGCCAAGAGGGATGAGAGAGAGAGAGAGAGAGAGAGAGAGAGCAGAGAGAGAGGCGGGAGAGAGGAGAGAGAGAAGAGACAGGACAGAACAACAGACAGTGAGAGAGGACAGTAAGAAGCGAAAAAAGAGAGCGGAAGGAGAGAAGAAGAAACATAGTCGTGGGAGGGAAGGGAATCAGTAGTATGAGCAAAAAAAATATCCTCAAAGGGGGAAATGAGAGAAACGGAGAGAGAGAGAGAGAGAGAGGAGCGAGAGAAGGGGGGGGGGGGAGAGAGGCGAGAGGAGAGGAGAGAGGAGAGAGAGAGAAAAGTATGGTGGTGGTGGAGTGGTGTGTGGTGGCGGCATTCAGAGCAAGAGAAGAACTATTATTTAAAGAGAGAGACGAGGAGAGAGAGAGAGAGAGAGAGGACGGAGAGGGAGAGTAGAGGAGAAGAGAGAAGGAACCGGAAAGTTTA
>JADBJO010018488.1:20000-35272 GCA_016801955.1 Conus betulinus | reverse complement strand
GAAATGCTGCCTGGTCCATTTCTTTGATCTGGGGAAATTCCTAGGGGTTGTTATCGTATTATTGCGATGTAGAGGCGTGCTCTAATGCACAGCATTGTTGGGGGTAAGCTGAGCCAAATAATGTTTACAGTATTCTTTTTGTGCAATAACACTTTTTTCTAATTTTGCATTTCAAAACAAGAGAGAGAGAGAGAGAGAGAGAGAGATGGTTTGAGGGTGGGAGGAAGGGGAAAGGAGGGGGGGTGTGTGTGTGTCAAAGGCTAAAATCTTATGTTAACTGATTCAAAAGGTTGATTGAGGAATTAGGGTCAAAGTCACAAGCAAAGTTTTAAAGTGTTCAGCCATTCTTATAGAGATCCTAAAATGGACAAAAGAAGAGAACAAAAAGGAAAGAAAGAAAAGGAGAAATCAAACTGTAGGTATGTGTGTGTGTGTGTGTGTATGTGTGCGAGCGTGTGTGCATGCGTGCGTGCATGCGTGCATGCGTGTGTGTATGTGTGATATTTCCTAACCTGTAAAGTGGGTTATCAGTTGGTCCAAAACCAGGAAAGTAGGGTCTTTTTTGTAACCTACTTTTTTTTTTCTTGTAATCCCACTTTCATGGATTTTGATATAACTAAACTGTCAGAAATATATCCAAAATGATATAGACCTTATAAATGGTTGCTTAATAACATAAGAAGTAAAGATTTCTTAAATAGATTCCAATCCCCCCTTCCCCAGTAGAATGTTACAAATGTTGGAAAAAGTTAAAATGGCAATGTAAACTTTCCACAAATAAATTACCTTGAAAATTGCTCTAGTGAATTTATTGAACTTGGTTTGGGTATATTGAACGTAAGTAGTGTGTGTGTGTGTGTGTGTGTGTGTGTGTGTGTGTGAGACACATTTATGATTTTTTTTTAATATATTTACTGCTGTACAATCTGCTGAGTGAATTTTGGGATGCTGCTCTTTCTTGCTGTGAGAAGTTGGTGGCTTCTCCTCTCTTTGTTGTTATCCATTTTATTTTCTTTTAATTTTCCCACTGCCATTTTCAGTGTTGGATCCGTGTACTAAATGAATTGAATTTTTTTTGTCTTTGCTGAATAAACATGCTTTACAGCTCTAAGGAAAACGATTTTGTTTTCCATTTTGAGTTTTGCTGAACTTTTCCCGTTTGAATATTTTTTCTTTATGGCATTTAAATGTTCTGTTTACATGCTTGTGTGTGTGTGTGTGTGTGTGTGTGTGTGTGTGTCCGTGCGTGCGTGCATGTGTGTGTGTGTGTGTGCGCGCGTGTGTGTGTGTGATTGCATGTATTTACCCAGTTGTGCATTCACACAGGAATAACTGTGTTTTGAGTTAAAAGGTTAGTATTGATTACCCGTTTGGTGTGAACCAAAAATGTTGAAAATATTTTGTTGTGCAATAAAACATTTGAAAACACAACAGTCTGTGTGAGTCTGCAAGGTTTCAAATGCATGTTGAGATGACTGAATGGTATTTGTGTGCCCTGTTAGTCTGTAAGTCACAGAAAGAATGTGTAAGAGACTAAATATTGTTGGTGTGTCTTAAGCGCTGTTAGTCACAGAATTCATATAGAAGTGACTGGTCAGTATATTGTAGACTGCATGTACAAGTAACCGAATACTGTTTCTGTGCCTGTTGGTCCTGTAATTCGCAGAACCCATGCAGCTGATTGTGTGTTGGCTGATGTGCAAGTCATACAGCACATGGGGATGACTGAATGATTGTTTGGGGACACTGGTGTGCGTTGGTTGATCTGCAAGTCATACAGGACATGGGGATGACTGAATGATTGTTTTTGGGACACTGGTGTGTGTTGGCTGATGTGCAAGTCATAGAGCACATGGGGACGACTGAATGATTGTTTGGGGACACTGGTGTGTGTTGGCTGATGTCCAAGTCATACAGCACATGGGGATGACTGAATGATTGTTTGGGGGCACTGGTGTGTGTTGGTTGATGTGCAAGTCACACAGCACATGGGGATGACTGAATGATTGTTTGGGGACACTGGTGTGTGTTGGTTGATGTGCAAGTCACACAGCACATGGGGATGACTGAATGATTGTTTGGGACACTGGTGTGTGGGTTGATGTGCAAGTCGTACAGCACATGGGGATGACTGAATGATTGTTTGGGGACACTGGTGTGTGTTGGCTGATGTGCAAGTCATACAGCACATGGGGATGACTGAATGATTGTTTGGGGACACTGGTGTGTGTTGGCTGATCTGCAAAGTCATACAGCACATGGAGATGACTGAATGATTGTTTGGGGACACTGGTGTGTGTTGGTTGATCTGCAAGTCACACAGCACATGGAGATGACTTGACTGACTGAAGGGGACACCCGTCTCTAATGACACACATCCTGGACACCCATCACCTCCCTGACCATTCAACACTCTGGGCAATCTTTCGCTATCAATGTTACCCCTGTCTTCTGGACATTTCCTGCTGTTAATTTCCTCTTTGCAATTAAATCTCTTTAGCTGCCTTTTTTTTTTGTTTTGCTTCTTTATGACTATTTTCATGGTGAATGGAAGGATAAATGGAAGAAGACAGTTTGATTGATGCTTTGCACATGCGAGGAATCGTCTGGTAATTAGTCTCTCAAAAGTAAAAAGGTTTAAAGCTTTAAAACACACTCTTAACTGCTAATGAAGGACATTGTTAGAATATCAGAGCGCTGATTCTGTGTGACACGCTTGCAGGAAACGCACTCGTACACTGAGCAGTGATAACAAAAACTGGGAGATCCTTCTCCTCCTCCTCCTAATAATAATTATGATAATTATTATGATTATTATCATTTATTCTAAAGATCTACCTGCTTATTTCTATTCATTTGAATGTTCATAGATGTTCACTTCTTGCACAGGGGAGTGCACAACACAATGTGTTGTTTTTGTTATTATCGTTGTTTTTAGAATTATTTTAATAATTATTACTATAGTATTATTAAGAATATTACTATTATTATTTAAAGACATCCATAGATTGATTAAGGAACACAGGGCAGGAAGGGGACAGTAGGTAAAAGTAAGGGTATACAGGTGACAGAAAGGTACGTTACACGGTTTCAGTTTCATCAAGGCGTCACTGCGTGCGGACTAGTCCATTATACGCTACACCACCTCCGCTGAGTTTTGACACCACACTACGCACGATTTTAAGCTGATGGATAAAAGAATTAACAACTAAGATGAGAGAATGAAAGAAGAGGATCGCGTGGCTATGTTACGCGTGTAATGCAAGCAAGATGTAGATGTGTCTGTGCGCGTGTTCATGCGCATTTAGTGAAAGAGAATGTAGACAGGTGTTTGAACGCATTGGGTTGGTACATTGGTACCCCAACATCAGTACAGAAAGTCAGCCAGCGGAACATTCTGCGCCGGGGCAACATTTTGCACTGGGATGACATCTTGAACCGCAACAAAGCCCTAGCGACATCACTCACGGGGACCTTGACGGCCCTTCGAATTTCACGGGACAGTCGCCCACCTGTGGCCCCAGTGATACCCGTACTGCACGGATGCTGTGCATATAGGCGAGCTCGGCGGAAGCGCGTCTCGTTTGAGTAGTGCTCACTGACGGTCAGGTAAACAAGCAGACGAAGTCTTGCCTGCAGGCAGGACACTTGGGCTCATCATACACGACCCGTCAACTTGTTATAGTTCAGGAGAGAAATGTGCTGAGGGTGCCGGTGACAGACCAGTGCAAAAGCCTCCAGTTTGTAGGAGAGGGTCGACATAGCACTGCGACACAACAGCCGTAGACTTGTTTTGCGTACGCAGGCTGATACTCCTGCGGACACTCCCTGTATGGACAGACAAGTATTAATCCCATCTGCCCAACAAAGGGAGTGGAGTTTTGTGTGTATGACTGTTTTTTTTTTTTATCCCGCCGTTAAGACAGCCATACTCCATCTTCGGGGAAACAGCCGTAGACGATTCAGACGGCTTTGAGAGAACTGCTGCTGCTACACGCGAAGAGTGCGAGTGACAGACTCGGCCCAAGGCTTCGTTCCGCCGAGGGCTTGGCAAGAATCCTGACAGGACCCCCCCAAGCCACTGTCTGAAATGACGCGGTAAGTTGGGTGCATGTGGGGTGAATGTGCAAGTATATAAACGAACACTCCAAAGCGTAGGGTAAACACTCTGGTGATGCTGCCACCGCTGCTGTCGAGAATGATGAAGCAATGTCAGATGACTGTTCGTAAGTGTGAAAACATACTTTCAGTCGGTGATAGGGTTTTATAATACTTTCCGTACCCTAATTCTCCATGATGGTGCGTGTCCCGTATCTTCCTTTAAAAAAAAAAAAAAATTAAACGGCTCCTTGCCTCTTCCACCCCCTCTTCTTCCCCCACCCTCATAGCCCCCGACACTTTTCCAGGCGGCCCCCCCTCCCCCCACCTCCTATTTACCTCTCCCCCTGTCCTCTTCCTTGCACCCTACTTTCCCTAGTTTCTCACCCGACCCCCCGGACCCCAACCCCATCCTCCCTTCACCCACCCCCATCACACTCCTCCCTGTACCCCTCCCCTACTCTCTTCACCCATCACGAACTCTTAAATTCAAGCCCCCCACCTCGACGCTGAATGCACTTAAAAAAAAAAAAAATCTTTTGTGGTCTAATCAATATTTCATGTTTGAATGAAGGTGTCGTTGATGCTTTGCACAAGTGTTTGAATCGTCTCGGAATTCACCCAATAACTGCACAGAAACTTAACACACCAAAGTGAAAATGAATGACATAGTTAAAATGGTCGAAGCTCTGATTCAATATGACGCGCTTGCAGGAAACGCACTCATAAACAGAGTAGAGTAAGAATTTGGGGATTATTATTATTATTATTATTGTTTTGATAAGTTTATGTACTCACTTTAATCATTCGTTCATTTTTTTTTTTTGCACAGGGATGCATGCGTGCGCGCGCGCGCCCATGTGTGTATGTGTGGGGGGGGGGGTAGGGGTGGGGGGGGTGCTTTGCCATGCCATGCTGTGCCGGTGTGAAGGTCACTGACTTAAGAATGGAGAATACTTCACTATTCTATAGACCGATAATTCATGAGCGGTGTTCAAATATACAGGTAACAAACAAACAAAAACGAAACAAAGCAAAAACTCGCTGTCGTTGCGTGTCTCATGGTTGTCGTGCCATGTCATGGGGTGTCGTGCACTGTGATGGATATTATGCCATGTCATCTGTACTGTGTCAGAGAACGAAATTACATAGCAATGTCAGTATGTGCACAAACGAATATTACAGTAGCATGCATTAGGTGGTTTGTTTAGTTCATTATCGGTATAATAAATTCACGGTTCATAGAAGAGACGTATGAGCTGTTGGTTGGGCAGTGTGCAGAAGGAAGGGTTAAAAAGATTGTAAAAGCCACGCTTGGTGTGTGTGTGTGTGTGTGTGGGGGGGGGGGGGGGGGGCGGGGCGGCGGTGATGGGGAGGGGGGCATCCCGTCAAAAACTAAGGCGTTGAGTTTACATAGTTAAGTAGTGTAAACTTGAGATCTGACTGGCTTGATCAGCAGACGGGGCAGTGCAGCCTAAACCACAGGATGTGGCTGTAACTAGAAAAGAGAGGTTGAGGATATTTCACCTTGGGATCAAGTACAGGCACCATTGGTGGTTTGCTTAGGCGAACACATTGTGGTTGGCCAACACTGGACCAGCGAGTGGTCATTCACAGCAAGCAGGCAAGAAGAATCAGTTTGGCTAAGGCTTATAACTCTAATTGTGAATATCTGGGTGTTCTAGTGTATAACTAAGAAGGTAAAAAACATGAATTTGTGACTATATTCGGAATAAACCAGACGGAAAGAAAATAAAGTGAATCGTCGAGAATGAATAAAGGTAATGCTAAAGATTATATTTTGAACACCCCATAGTAGGTTAAGTCATGGAGAATCCAAGATATCTCGGAAACGTTATTCAGGTGGGTCGTGATTATATTATTTCCTACCTGTAAATAAATTTGTAATGTTTTCTTCAGTCAGTAATTTAGGGGTCGAGGTGTTGAAGGAACATCAGCGCCTCTCCTTATTTCCCCGCTCCTGGTAACACCTGGGGATAGGATCCTCTCTCTTCCGGAAAACGAGATGGTAAAGGGATCGCTTTTAAACAGAGGAAAGTTTAAAGAACCTTGTATGGCCGGCTCAAGAAAGATCGATTGAGGGAAGAGTAAAGAACAGAAGAAAAAAAAAGGAAAATATTATAGGGGAGTGGAAAGAAATTATATAGAGATGTGTCAAAGGAATTATTGAAAATTGGGAAAGTGAATATTTATTTTTTTTTTCTAATACAATCTTTATCCCCTATGAAATGTAGTGAGTGTTTGAAAAAAAGAAGAAAGCGCATTGTGCTGGAAGTGGTTCCTTGAGGATGAATGGAGTGGAGGGAGGTGAGCACGGTGTAAGCATGCTGTGTTTGTGCCTGGATGTGAACAGATGTGGTGCGTTTCGGTGGTGACCCCCAGCTGAACAGGTTAGGTTCATTTGAAGCAATTATGGAATTTTAGTTAAATTTCGTTTTGTGCCCCTCCTCTGTGATTGAAGTGGAGGAGGATTGTGGCACACACCCATTAATTACATTAGCAGTGAAGACAACTATCTCCCAAGAAAATATGTTTACTGAGATTTTTTCTTACTCACCTCTCCTAAAAAAAAAAAAAAAATGACTCCCACCTCCTCCCCCGCTGTTACCTGTCTTTGGTTAGTATTTATTCCCGTCGTTTTATTTCGTCGTTTCTTGTGTTCATTTTTTAGTTAAACTGTGAGGGTTTCTTTTTCTTTCCTGTCCTCTTCCTTACTGTTTGGATCTTTCCCCTCCCTCTCTTCGATTCTTGCCCACATCCACTAAAACTCTTTGCCTCTTCTTAACAATAGGCTCATATGTAGTTTTTGTGTTTACAGTTCTGCCTCCTTGAATGAATTGTAGTTTGGTTAAGTTTCATAATTTTTACGTCTTAC
This sequence comes from Conus betulinus, assembly GCA_016801955.1. Classification (NCBI taxonomy): domain Eukaryota; kingdom Metazoa; phylum Mollusca; class Gastropoda; order Neogastropoda; family Conidae; genus Conus; species Conus betulinus. The sequence goes on along the minus strand of JADBJO010018488.1, from coordinate 28,278 downwards.
AAAGTTTATTCTTTTTGTGTTGTATCTATTAATCATCCTTTTGAAGTTAATTGAAAATTGAAATCTAAATTCAACTTTCCAAATTTAATAGTTTCGTTGTTCACTTCTCGGATACCCTTTCTTAACGATGTGTCACTTTAATATTTTTACTTCTGTTTCTTTTCTGAAATCTCTGTATTTATAGAGTTACAAACCTTTTTCTAGAAGGCGCATTTTCACAAACTTTACAGCTTCATAGGATATAAATCTGTTGGTTTAAATAAAGTATTTCCATTTCCTATCACAAACAGTTTTACAGTAAATATCGAAATTTGAACAGCGAAAAGCTAGAGCTGTGAATTTTTTCTGTCCCATAGTAGGAATGTGTGTGTAATTATTATTGTCCCCCTGTTTGTTTTCCCAACTCTGTAGCCTGTGACATTTTGAGCGATTCTGAATTTACTCTCATATTGAACAACATAGCGTATTTTAAGAACTGTTTTTCTATATCTCCACTTTTTTCTTTTTTTTGGCGGGGGGGGGGGGGGGGGGGGGGGGGGAGCTTTTTACCCTCCTCATCCCCCTGTCCGGTTTGGGTGTGGAGGTATCCACATGGATTCGTTTCTGTGGTTTATCCGCCAGTATGGCCCGATTGTAAAGTCTGAGACTTCAACATCTTTACGTTGCAAGACCAGAAGTGGAGACTTTCTGATGATGCTGTGATTGTTATGTCGCTCAGCGTGTAAGAACTAGAATGCTAGAGCCAGAGAGACAAACAGAAGAAGAAGCGAAGGCTCAAAAAGAGAGAGGAGCTCAAAAGAGAGAGAGGACACTTACAGAGAGAGACAGAGAGGAAGATAAAGGGGCTCAGAAAGGGAAGGGGTTGAGGGGGAGAGAAGGAGAGAGACGAGCGAATGGAGAGAGAGAGAGAGAGAGAGAGAGAGAGAGAGAGAGAGAGAGAGAGAGAGAGAGAGAGAGAGAGAAGTTGGAAAAGAGGCAGGAGAAGTTGAAAAAAAAAAAAAGCAACTGAGAGAGAACTTGAAAGAATGAAGGCCAACATCTCATAGAATTAAAGAAACTAGAAATAGATCGTAATAGATTAAAACGAAACTTGAAATAAGCCTCTCGACATACAGCATCCGGACAAACCTCTCCTGACGGAGTAAAGTCGCTTCTTGTAAAGGGCACCTATATCCCTGAGTTACCTCCCTTCGATGAGACACCAGATTATATCGATTCACTTCTTTTCAAGTTTGAAAATCAAGCCGTTTCGTGTGATTACTTTGCCCAGATCCGTTCCCTTAAGCCCGGAGAAAGGCGAGTCTTCTGCAGCTGTTTTTAATTCGTGCCAGTCATTTGACTGTTGGATTGAATTTTTCAAACACAGACTGAAGTGTCAAGGCTTTACTTGACTTGTTTTGCGTGAACAGATTTTACGTAGCGTTTCAAACGATCTTGCTATGGTTTGTTGTTGTTGTTGTTGTTGTTAAAGAAAGCTCTTTCAAAAGTGCGAAAGATGTGTGCAAAATTGCCGATCAATATCGTACAGCATACCCAGAGAAAGAATTGACGAAAAAAAAAAATGCCCATTTTTTTTAAAGGCCGATTGTTAATTGCTCAGAGCAACATCAAAATTTATCCAGTGATAATTACGTTTGGATAAAGGAAATATCGTTCGTGGCTGCCAACAATTCTCATGGTGGCCGGCAGTGTGGTTGTAGTGGTCAACACTCCAGTCATTCAAACCAGGATACTTTAAATTGTGGTTAAGATATCGTAAATTTTGTACCTCATGGTACGCAACCGAGTTAATGACTTGTAGATGTTTTCGTGGGCGTGGTCAAAATTACAATTATGGTGGTGCATCTGCTTCGCGGATATTTCATGTTGGCACTGCAGCTGTAAGCTTCATGAAAAGGAATGCTTGGCTTTTGCTCTCAGAATTTGTCATACACAAGCCAGTGTGTCTGTACGACAGAAAAAAAAAATGATACCCGTTATTTTTGGTTTCTGGCAATCGTATTGATAGTTTATAGCAGAAATCTGAACTGTCAGTTTTTTTTAAATCGTTATTTACTGAGGAACATAAGGTGTACCAAAGCGGGTGTGAGAAAAGATTTCGTAAATAAGAACCAGTGTACAGGGAAATCCAAAACTCTGGTTCGTTCGATGGGAAAAATGGAAAGCTTTGCACTGGCAAATAACGTTTGTACCCGTATTCCATAGGGCAAATTGAAGTGTGTGTGATAGACGATCCAGATGCTGACTTGATGTTGAGAAATCTCCCTGGCGTGTCTATGTACGGTAAGGAGGGTGGTTCATTTGTGCTATGCACTATCAGTAAGAGGCAGCAGAGGGATAGAAACGAAACCCCACTTGTCCATACCACTCCCACCCTAAAGTTTGACCCCGGCTGACTTACCAAAGATGAAGACGATTCTTCACTGTCCCGTTTGTACAAGGACGTATTACCATATATACCACAGACTTGCCAAAAGATTTCCTATGTTAAAAAGAATAATGTCCTGTATAGGTTGTTTCCAAAGGATGGTAAAATTGTTGAGTGAATCGTTGTATCTACATTATTACGTGGTGCAATATCGCAAACTGCATATCATTGTTTGATGGCGGGTCATTGTGGAGGTGAAGCGAACCCAACAGAAGAGTTTTGTTTTTCATTTTTCTGGCCCGGTGTCGGCGTTAGTGTACCCCATTATTATCAGTCATGTGATGCCTGCCAGAAAACGGTTCGAAAAGGTCACATCCCATGCGTCCCTATACAGCGCATGCCGGTGATTGGTGAAGGTTTTTTTTTTTTTTTTTTTTCCAGAGTTGCTATTTGATCTGATTGGTCCATTCCGTGTCTCACACTCTGCTTTGAAATGTGTTAACTGTTGTGGACGTGGCTGCTCTGTATCCGGAGGTAGTGCCGTGGAAGAAGATTGAAACAGTCACGATCGCCGAGACACTCCTGCTCATCTTTTTACTGGTGGGTCTTCCAGATGTACTTTCAGATCGTGGTACCCGGTTTGAAACCAACATCCTCTCAGTTACAACCACATCCTATCATCCGCTGTCAAACGGGCTTGTTGAATCTTTTAAGGCTACACTGGAAACCATGTCGAAATAAGTATTCATTGAACGTCCGTCCGACTAGGTTCAATACATATCCTCATTGCTTCCCCTATCACGGAAATTACCAAGTGAAAGTACCGGTTTTTCTCCCTTATAATTGCTTTTTGGTCGTGCCCAAATAGTCCCCATCAGCGTTTTGGTCGTGCAAAAGCCCCCATCAGCGTTTTAGCAAAGAAAGTACCGGGTTTTTCTTCCTTAAAATTATTTGGTCGTGCCCCAAAAAGGCCCCCACCAGCGTTTTGGTCGTACCCCAAAAGGTCCCCATCAGCATTTTGGTCGTGCCCCAAAAGGCCCCATCAGTGTTTTGGTCGTATCCCAAAAGGTCCCAATCAGCATTTTGGTCGTACCCCAAAAGGTCCCCATCAGCATTTTGGTCGTGCCCCAAAAGGCCCCCATCAGTGTTTTGGTCGTATCCCAAAAGGTCCCCATCAGCGTTTTGGTCGTACCCCAAAGGGCCCCCATCAGCGTTTTGGTCGTACCCCAAAGGGCCCCCCATCAGCGTTTGGGTCGTTCCCCAAAAGGTCCCCATCAGTGTTTTGGTCGTACCCCAAAAAGTCCCCATCAGTGTTTTGGTCGTACCCCAAAAAGTCCCCATCAGCGTTTTGGTCGTGCCCCCAAAGGTCCCCATCAGCGTTTTGGTCGTGCCCCAAAAGATCCCCATCAGCGTTTTAGCAAAGATGTGTGGTCAGGTGAACACGCATCCTAAGAAGAAAAAAGAAATAATTGTTTTTGCTCCGCGAAACAGAGTGGACAGGTTGAACAAGACAGTACTTAACAAAAGTGCAACCATGGATGAGAGGCATGCGATCAAAGATCCAACATGCGTTCATTGCTTATTGGTAAACGTGTTCTGGCCTTGTTGACAGAAGAAAAAATGCGAGGGTCAATTGGTAAGGTCCATGCCATTCACTGTGGTTGAAAAGTATTCCCCGGTCGGTTACATACACGTTTGCCATGAATGGTCTGCAAGAAGTATTTCAGATCGGTGTGCTGACAGAAAAAAAAAATTTGATCGTTCAAATGTGTTGATCAGCAAAACGTCTGATGACGATGTTTCTGCGTCTCACAGTCCTGTTGCATCTGTTTACGAGGACATGTGTGATGATTTGTCTGTTGATTATCACTCTTCACAGAGAGGCCAGACTGTCTTCCCAGAAAGGCCAAACTGTCTTCCCAGAAAGGCCAAACTGTCTTCCCAGAAAGGCCAAAGTGTGTCATGAGTCTTGCGGGTCTACCCCAGTTGTACATTTAACAGCTCTTAGTGTAGTACCGGAAAATGAGAATGATCAAGTTTCCTACCCATTCAACAGCTCTTAGTGTAGTACAGGCTAATGAGAAGGATCAAGTTTCTTACCCATTCGACAGCTGTTAGTGTAGTACAGGCTAATGAGAAGGATCAAGTTTCTTACCCATTCGACAGCTGTTAGTGTAGTACAGGCTATGAGAAGGATCAAGTTTCTTACCCATTCAACAGCTGTTAGTGTAGTACAGGCTATGAGAAGGATCAAGTTTCTTACCCATTCGACAGCTGTTAGTGCAGTACAGGCTATGAGAAGGATCAAGTTTCTTACCCATTCGACAGCTGTTAGTGCAGTACAGGCTATGAGAAGGATCAAGTTTCTTACCCATTCGACAGCTGTTAGTGTAGTACAGGCTATGAGAAGGATCAAGTTTCTTACCCATTCGACAGCTGTTAGTGTAGTACAGGCTATGAGAAGGATCAAGTTTCTTACCCATTCGACAGCTGTTAGTGTAGTACAGGCTAATGAGTGATCAAGTTTCTTACCCATTCAACAGTTGTTAATGTAGTACAGGCTAATGAGTGATCAAGTTTCTTACCCACATTGTCTTACCAAGGTGAAACGTTTAAAGAGGTGAAAATAGCAGATCTGTCTTCTTCCCGAGTTTCCCAGCCGGAAAGGGTCTTTGAAGATTTTAAAGATGTTCGTAAGGACAAACCTGGTAATGTAAAAGATGCAGAACCGCACATAAGATTTTAAAGATGTTCTAAAGGGCAAACAAGGTAATGTAAAAGATGCAGAACCGCACAGAAGTAACTTCCACAACGGATACAACGGTTCGTGTTAAACCCTACCCCCCTCCTTTCCCGATTAAACGAGTCATTGAAAGGGACATGTTTTTGATCTCGGCGTCATCGAACAGATTCCCCCTACAGTGGGCTAGTTATTTTGGTTTCAAAGCCGGACAGGTCAGTTCGGTTCTGTATTGTTTACCGTGCACTCACTTTACTGACAGTCTTTTGACCCGGAACCAATAGCAGACACAGAATTGATTTGACAGTTGTCCGATGCCCGGTTCTTTGTCACAGTGGACCTTACCAAAGGGTATTGACAGATGTGGCCGAGGACGATAGAATTAAAACTGCATTTCAGACCCCATTTTCAGTACACACACACACGCCGTTAGTCACCACCATTCCACAATGTTCCTACACCATTTGCGAGAATGATGAGGTTTGAAACTGCATGATGGATTCCATTAGTAGAAACTTAATGTGGTCTGTTTGATGAATTATAGAAATAATAGGTAAGCTATAGTACGTATAAGGTAGTTTTAACAAGAATCAAATGTGGGCATAGACTCACTGAAATATATTAGCTGAACAAATGGAGCGAAACAAAAAGTGTCTACAGTCTTGTTTTGTTTTTATTATTCAACAGTGATCTAGCAGCAGAAGTAAAAAAAAGACGGGTATGGTGCACTATTCATTTTATGATCCTTTCGAATTGTTTCTTTTTTATGGCTATGTTTTTGCTGTCGGAAACGGTTTTCGGATTATAGAAACAGTTCAGTAGTTTATTGAATTCGCTCCTTGATTGCAGTGAAGGGTTGATATGAGGAAAAACAAACCAATGGTTTACAAAGTTAAAACTGGGTGGGGGGTGGGGGGTGGGGTGGGGGGTGGGGGGGGGTGGGGGTGGGGGCAAGGGAGGGTATTAGGTGGCAAGGGATAGATGGATATAGGTATGGTTACTGTTTATAAATGTTTTGGTATCCTTTTTCTCTGAACATGAGTTTTGTAGCTACATTTAGGGATCACTGTAGCAATATAAAGACTGTAAAATAACATGTTATGAAGAATCTCTGTTGAAAAAGAAAAATCGAAAATTTTGATCAGCCTTTATCGAAATACAACCCATCGTACAGTACTGTTCAGAGTTGTGGGATTTTGATAGAAAACCTGCTATGCATTGCGTGCGTGCGTGCGTGCGTTTCTTCAAGCATAGATCAAAGGTTTTCTCTTACATTATCTTTTATACGGGGGGGGGGGGGGGGGGGGGGGGGGGGGGGGGGCAGCAGCCTATTTCCTTTTTTATGCTTCTTCTCATTTCCATTTTCTACCCTTTGCTGGCTGCTCGGGATTTTCGGATTTTTTTGTTTGTGCCCTTGTTGGTGAGGACACAGCAGAATTGTAGGTGGTATATCTTCGTTTGAAACCCGCGGTGGACCAACACAGTCGGCCGTGTTCCACTGATCAGTCCCAGTGAGAGGACGACAGTGGGCTTTGAGGACGCACTACAAGTGGTTCTGTTTTCAAAGACACCTCGTTGATCCCCGTGTTGTGCTTGTGAAGGGTTTAGAATTTACATTTTAATTCCCTTTTTATTCCCATTCTGTGAATACCGTTGCTAATCACGAGACCTTTCAAACATATACCACTCTGTGTATCTCGGTGAGATAGTCGTTTCGCTGAATATTACTTTATAGTTGGCAAAACGACTAGTTTTGACAGCCGTTAAAGCTAGATCTAATTGAACTGTTTTACTGTCGATATTGGGCTATACTTACATAAATTTTTGTTTTAAAGTTGTATTTGTCGGTGTCCGAGTTGAAATAATTCGAAATATTGAATTGCTGGTGCATTTTTAAGCGATGCAGTTATACACAAGTCGCACGTGAGCCTCAAGGACAGCGTCTGGGCCTATAATAAAGGCTCGGTTTTGTTTTGTTTTCCGTCTTTTTTTTCCAAGACGGTTGGACTAAATGCGAGTTGATATCCCCCATTGATATCCCCGAGTCAATACGGGTTTCTTGTTGCTTTCGGGCAGTTTTTTTTTTTTTTTTTCATTTTTAGATTAAAGAAAAGAAAAGATGTAAAGATATTTAAGTAATGGATCTGATCGCCTTTTCGTTTTTCTCGAAGACGGAATGTGCTGCCTCCACATTGAAATACACAATGATCTGATTCGCTACGTCTGGATTGATCATCTCTTCATTTCATGTTGATCCACACACACATACTCACGAACTCACGCACACACACACACACACACACACACACACACACACACACAACACACACACACACGCGCACACACTGCATACTTGCACAACCCTAAAACTGGGGTTATAAAGTTGTTTAACGTACTTTAAATGATACTACGAAATACGAAACAAGTGCGAAGTTTCAAGTACGCCATTTCAGCGCTAAACCCTTCATTTGAGCGTAACTCGAATGTTGTACATGACATATTCGACTTTTTCGACATTTTCAAACTTGATCAAAAAAACGTTTTAGTGAAATGTTAATTTTGTGTTGTAAATCAATGTGTTTATCTTTTTGCCGAGATCTACACAAAAATAAGTTTGATTTACGACAGAAGAATGGTTTGGCAAAAACCCCCCCCTTTTCCGGGTTTTTGACCATCTTGTAAATCCATTTTATATGATTAGCAAAGCGCGCGCGCGACGCTCGCACTCGCACTCACTCACACACACACACACACACGCACACACACACACACACACACAGACACACAAACACACACACACTGTCACAATCATGTACACTGATACACACACACCTATAAAAGAATACCCAGTTTGCTTTATGAAATGTGTGCACCATAAATGTGCACACAAACGCAGGTGAGTGCGTGCACACACACACACACACACACACACACACACACCAATCTTAAACAGAGGCAGACATTTCTTACCTTGGCACTGGCGGAAAATGACCTATTTAAATGCAAAGGAAACCAGAAAAGGTTGCAGTCGTGCAAATGTAAGAGCTATATATATATATATATCTATCTATGATACATTTTTCCTTTTTCACAATGAAAGGACAGTTGCTGCTTGCTGGTCATAAATGTAATGAACGTATGGAGTACAGTATACTATTTGATGTCCGTAT
>JADBJO010018488.1:7500-15000 GCA_016801955.1 Conus betulinus | reverse complement strand
GTATTTTTTTTTCTTAAACTGCAGATTCCACATTTCAGTATAACAGACAAGCACAAATGTAAACCGAAAACAAAATAATGCAAAAGCAAAACGACAGTTCTATCAACAGCTGCCCACAACAACAACAGTAACATTATTATTCACAACAACAGCAATTATAATCATAAAATGCTTCTTGCTTTGACTGAATCCATAATCTGTCGCGTTAGGGCAAGCTATCTCCAATTCGGTATTATGTCGACGTCGTCAGGTCTCAAAATCATTTTCCTAAGTCAAATATTGAAAGACAACAACAACAAAAACAAAAATCAAATTTGCGTTTGAGCATGATTTTATAATTAGGTGTGGGTAAGCGTGCGCCACCTTAAGAACATGGCAAAACATTGTCAAATCTAAACACGGTTTTTCTTGGTACTTTTCATCAACCCCCCTTTTAATAGGTAAATCTACCTCACACTTTGCTCAACAGTTGATGCTGATTCAATTATTACTTAGATAAGATAAATCGTACGAAACAAATTAAATTTTAGGCATATGATTTACGTTTGTCATTGTTACAAGAAAAATAGACATGTTCTAGAAAAAAAAAAATCAGAACTTGTAAGTAATTGCTTAAACGGGTTATGTGACTGTGTCCTCTTTCCTTTTTTTTTTTTTTTTTTTTAAATATCTATTCATTCTTTCCAAACAACTCATGCGCTTTTCCACCCGGATTTAGAGTAACATTAGTAATGCTCAAAGCGGTGAGTGTGAGAGGGGACAGGTGGTCTGGGTGCATGGGCCACAGAAGAGTCGAGGGATCCGGGGAAAGAAGGGTAAAAGTACAAGTGTGAAATTGTATATCATAAATCTCGGAATGTACCCGTCATATATGTGTTCGAGGAAGTGAGTGTGGGTGTGGTGTGGTGTGGTGTGATGTGTGTTTGTGTGGCTGTCTGCGTGTCTGTGTTGCTTGTCTGCGTGTGTTTGTGAGTGCTCGAGTTTCTGACCATCTGTCTTTAAACAATGAAGATATGAGTTCTTACTGACCTCATGAATGGACTGGACTGGAGAGAGAGAGAGAGAGAGAGAGAGAGAGAGAGAGAGAGAGAGAGAGAGAGAGAGATCTATAAAAGAAAAACTCGTAAAAATTGGACTATGAAGAAAAAGCACTGTTTTACAACCCCCGAGCACAAATAACGTTAAGTGTATGGGCCCAAAGCAAGTGGACAAACGATGACACTTTTATTCTGTTAACAGTGACCATATAGGGCTTATAATACAAATGGCGTAGTTTGAAGTACTGCTTGTTACATGAACACAAAAGTCGTACATGACCAGAAAATTGAACACATTATAACATCAGTCAAAATAAAAAATAAAAGAATGTGGCAGTATTCTTTTAACCTTCCTCGTAACTGAAGGCAAAAACCAGCCGTTTCGTTCAACGAAACCCGCACAGTATGATTCATCCCTCTGACCTGCGACGACTGGGAGGCATGAAGTCCCGTCACATAACAAAGATATCGATTCATTCCTGTAACAAACAATATTAGTCTTGTTCGGTGGTAACGGTACCCTGTGTAATATAAGGCGTATTTTTCTTCGAAAGGAAGCGATTGAAATCAGATGTCATGCAATATTGGCCTTTTCAGTCTCAACGAAAACGTGCAACGGCAAAGTCGTGGTTTAAATCCCACCAGCCACCTCCCTTTCCCCTTTGTGTCGACGTCGTTGATTGGTGATCTCGCACATAGGAAGGCTTCTCTTTGTGAGAGCGCATGTCATTGAAAACGACGCAGAGAGGGGCCTCTCTAAACTAAGACCCTGCTCATAAATCTGTCCACCACGACCTTGTCAGTTTCAAACAACAGCACGCAACAACTGAATAAAGAAACGATACTAGTTTCCCATCAAGCAACCATTAAATCAATTCTCCTAACCAAACGTGTCCCATTTCAACGAAACGCATTATCACAAACTTATTTGTGCAGAATGTTGCATGTCGACAAAAATGAACATTCTGCGAACTGCATGAACTAAAATTAGTATCCTTAAACAATGCGAGCATATGAACTTTCACTCTAAATTGTATGAACTTTCACTCTAAATTGTGTTACTTGTTCGAAGTACATGGTCAATGAACTGCATGATCCTTAATCATTCTCTTCGGCGACGTCTACCGTCCATAAATTGCGTGATTCTAAATCGTTACACATCAACAAACCAATCACTTCACGACCCGCGCAATTTTAACTTTCAAGTCGAACTGTCTGTAACTTGTTTGATTCTAAGCCGTTGTTCTTCAACATATCAAGTGAGTGAAAAATTTCACAGATTAAACGTACAGTTATAACCGTTCAGACACAAACGAAATGTGAACCATTATAGCATTAGGGGTACTGAAAAAGTAGACTAACGCGGGACAGCGGCAAATACTGATCGTCACAAAGGCGCTCTGCAAATCCACCTTCATTCGTGCTCGTTACAAACTAAATGATTATATATATAGATAGATAGATAGATATAATAACCAATAATCGAGTCGTTTGTGCTCTGCGAGATTTTTCACTACAGCAGAACTCGGAATTCTGAAATTCCACGCAAGTTCAAAAAGTGTGACATTTTCCTGCAACGGGGGAAAAATCTACCATTATCACGGCTAGTGCTCTACGCGTGAACACGCTTATGTGCGGATGTTTCAGCCAATGCTGTCCAAGTGGACAAACTGATTGCCTTTGACACGGGCAAATGCCGGTCTTCTAGATTATGCTTTACAAGTCGTGTGTGAGAGCAGCACAAATAAACGAAGTCATATTGGTCCAGTTTAAAAACGGTACAAACTATACACATTAACATGACACGGTGCATTCCACCTTTAGCAGTAACTTTGAACGATTGAAAAGTCTTTGTGCACGTTAACGATTCTGTTCGCAAAATCACGTACGCAACAGTAACTAAAGACCTTTTACAATCAATGAAATGTATAAGCAAGATGTGAATAACGGAACATTCTTTCTCTTGCTCCGCGGAGGTCGGGGAATAGCGGTCATAGAGATCTCTCCCCCTTGTTTCTGTCTCTGTTTCTCTCTCTGTCTCTCTCTCTGTCTCTGTCTCTCTCTCTCTCTCTCTCTCTGCTCTCTCTCTCTCTCTCTCCCTCTGTCTGTCTCGTCTGTCTGTCTGTGTCTCTCTCTCCATCTGTCACTCTGTCTGTGTCTGTGTCTTTGGGTTGTGTCTCTCTCTCTCTCTCTCTTCCTCTCTCTATCTCTCTCTGTCTGTCTGTCTGTCTCTGTCTCTGTCTCTGTCTCTCTCTCTCCTCTCTCTCTCTCTCTCTCTCTCTCTCTCTCTCTCTCTGTCTTCTTTTCTTTCTTTCTTTCGTGCGTACGCAGGCTGATACTCCTGCGGATACTGTCTGTATAGACAGGCAGTGGAGTTTTGTGTGTATGACCGTTTTTATCCCACCGTTAAGGCAGCCATACCGTCTGTCTGTCTGCCTGCCTGTCTGTCTGTCTGTGTCTGTGTCTGTCTGTCTGTCTGTCTGTCCTGGTCTCTCTCTTCTCTCCTCCTCTTCTCTCTCTCCGCTCTTTTATCATGTAAACCAATCCAAGAACGTGCACCTTTTTTTTTTTTTTTTTTTTTTTTTTTAGTTATTTGTGAAAGCAGTCTCTTCTCTCCCCTTTTCAGTTTTGTTTTTGCCCCAGACATTCCTGTCACAGAGATTAACGACACTCACCGGACACATGACTGTCTGTTGTGAACAAGTAGCAGCTAGCTGACCGGTGTAACATTTCTTGACTTTAAGAATTTTTTTGTATGATATTCTACAAGGCAGATTAATCTGCACACCAGCAGTCAACACACAACAGGATTTTTTTTTCAGTCTAATCTAAGAGATAACAATGAGCCTTCCTCAACGGATCATATTCTGCAAAAAAAAAATCGTAGTCAATAAGAGAGTTCCACAAGATTCTATTTTAGGCCCCCTTCTCTTTCTGTACTCCCAGTTCTTATAGAACAGGGAGTACTTTACAATGGGAACGAAGAAATGCTGTCTGTGTGTCTTGTCTGTCTATCTGTATGTCTGTCTGTGTGTCTGTCTGTGTGTCTGTCCGTGGTCAAAAATGTGGTCCACTCGCTCCAGACAAAACTTCTGGGCCGATCTTTCTGAAAATTTGTGCGTATGTTCATTATGGGACACGGATGATGCCCGCGATGTTTTATTTGACCAGGATAGCCGTTACTAACGGCTATAACGGCCCAAAACGTTTTTTTCTTCTTTATGGAATATCTCAGAAAGTGCTTGAATTCAAGATAAACTGGGAGTACGTGTATAGCTTTGCGTCTTGTTCTGTTGATTAACGACCTACCACCGCACATGCCATGCACCTCTGTACATTTCAAACAGCGAGTTGTTAGCTGATGATGGCACCCAACATATCACTTGATCTGTCTATCGAACGGGGATGTAAAGTTTGGGGACTGCTCGGCGGAAATCTGAACAAATCTTTACAAAGTTGAAATAATACATCTTGCGTCGAATTTGACGAGATAAAGTGAACGCTAATTCTTCATTTTCGTTGTCCTGGTTGTTGTTAATCTTGAATGAAGACCAAAGAGATCGAAACGCGTCGTGTTTTTCTTGTGATTCGTTTGTTCATGTTTGGCGGATGTATTTACTTAAAACTTTTAAAGATTTATCGAAAGGAGGAATGACACACTGGTGAGGCAAAGTCAAATACACACGACGTAACGCTACATATTGTAACAAACGACCAACACGCCGAAATGACAAACAAGCAAACAAACAAAAAAGCAGCATACAGTGCGATTCACACGCGCTACCAAACTGATGCGAACAACGCCGAAATGACAAAAAGCGCCACACAGTGCGATTCATACACGAGAGATGTTGTGCAGAGCGGTGAGCCTCGTTATCATTCGGCACCGGAAGTGAGGTAGCAACAACCACAGTTACGGCAGACGAGTCTGGTGAATCAACCGGTGGTGTGCCCGTCCACCCACTCCCCCCCCCCCCCCCCCCTCCTCCCCATCCCAAACCCTCCCCCTCCTTCCCCCACCCACCCCCACACACCCCACCCTTCTCCTCGCATCACTAACATCCCTCCTGTGCGCAACGATTTTTCCTTCATTGATTGGAAGCACTGTTCCTGACCTTCCAATCCCGGCCATTCCCCATCTTTCCTTTCACTTGGCATTCTCCACGGACCATGCCCTACTTCAGGCTGAAGGTGCCGAGAGTGAGGGAGGAACGCCGAACCCCCCCCCAGAGAGAGAGAGAGAGCCCCCAGAGAGAGAGAGAGGAGAGAGAGAGGGAGAGAGAGACAGGGGAGACAGACCTCAGGGAGAGAGAGAGAGTGAGCGAGAGAGAGACGCAGAGGCCGACAGAGAGAGAGAGAGAGAGAGAGAGAGAGAGAGAGTCAGAGACAGACTTACAGAGAGACAGAGAGAGACAGACAGACAGACAGACAGAGAGACAGAGAGAGACAGAGAGAGAGACAGAGAGAGGAGAGAGAGAGAGAGAGAGAGTCAAGACTCTTATTCATATTAGGCCATTGCCCATCACGAAGGGTGGATATGAACATGTAACTGTCGGTAAAATACAATGTCATCATTTGATTGAGTGGATGTTTGAGTCAGTCTTAAGGTGTGTGTGTGTGTGTGTGTGTGTGTGTGTGTGGTGTGTGTGTGTGTGTGTGTGTGTGTGTGTGTGTGTGTGTGTGTTTTTTAACTTTATTGCATTACTCCTGTGCGTGAGGTGAGGACATAACGAAATGTTACGAATTTATTTGTTTTTGTTAACTTTGGATTTTTTGATACACACTCGGAATGAAAGTGTACTATTTGTTTGCAGGAAAGGAAAGAGAGAAATGTTTTTGTTCTGTTACCTCTCCCCCTTGTCAAAAGACCTCATTGGTAATGACAATAAAATATCAAAGTGTCAAAAATTTGGGTATGATCGAATTAAGTTTGCCACCGGCAGCACTAAGCCTTTTTTGAAAACAAAGCATAAAACAACGCACACTTCCAACACCTCGATTCGGCCAAACAAAAAACCATATTTAAACAAACATAGACGAATATTTGTTACCCAGTTGTTCCTACCTTTCGCATCAAGGACATATAGCATATCATATGCTTTACGTGGAATCCTGCAATACTCCATTTGGATTAGCGTAAACAAATAGCGAATGCACTTAACAGCGGAATGTATATATATATATTGGATATCGATTTATTTCACCATAAACAAGGCCATACGGGTGTTCGCCGTCTACTCTTAAAAATTCTTCATTCATGAACTGATTCACAATGGACAACAGCATGGTCTAGGCCCCATATTTCAGAAGCACACTGCACAGTTGGCTGTATCTGAGAATCAACTAACTGATAAATAAATAAAGGTTGTTGTTCAACATGTACAACCTTTTCAAAAGATATATCAAAACATTTTTGCTCTGTATGCAAGATCTTTGCATGCAGCAGTAAAGCTCAAGCGCGTATTCCTAACTATTCTTAAGTATTCATACACGCTAACTATAGGCATTGTAGCACTATTGTATAACAATACTCTAATAGCCACCCTTCCAAAATACCTTAATATTGCTTTTTACCATATCAAATTTCCGCTGAAGAGATGTAGGATATGCTGTGGACTATTCAAGTGTCAAACCTGTAACTGTCTCCGCCATCAAGACGACATCGTCAACTTTTTCAAAATCTAAAATTGCAACATGAAATTTTCGATTGTAACAGTACTTTTTCTGTACGAGAGCTAGTAAGGAAAACATCTGGTCGACCGTCGGGTACCCTTTCTTAAATCCAAATCCATATTCACCTGTGCTATAGTTTTCTTTCACCCATTCATGCAATTTGTTATCAAAAAAAAATTGTCACCATTCCAAACAATTTACTGTTAATTTCCTTGCTTCCTAAAACTTCTTCCTAAAAAAATATGTCGTTTTTCGTTGTCCAGATTTGCGGTCATATGAAGCGTGCCATCTTCCACCTTCAGAACATTTACTAGTTTTCGCAGCCTGACAGTAGTATCAATAATACTAAGACATCATCTGCAGAAAGCAAAGCAAAGGCTTTATGGTACTGTGGATGAAATGTCTCCCATGTCTTCCCTTTGGTGACACCTCAATGGCTGGCTCAGTGACAGGAATTCAAAATAATTGTTTCACTCTTCTGGGACACTTGAAAAAAAGGAAAGTACAATCACTTGTCACGAACACATGTTTGCACTAAATCATAAGTAGTTTGAACAGCACTATACATTATAAGTACCGTTCTCGCCAGAGGTTCTCAGAATGTCCCTGAATGCATTCTTCTTCACGGAGTCAGAGGCCTCCTTTAAATGTACAAAACCAACGAACTGTTTAGGACTCTTCATAAGAAGATTTGGGACAAAGGATCACGATGTGAAAATGTGATTTTCTCTGCTACAGCCTCTTCAGACACCTGCAAAATCCTCCGGTATGTTAGTTTCTTTGTTTGCCG